>JAOXYD010074987.1:0-12516 GCA_028565735.1 Pinacopodium congolense
GTGGATTTGTAATGAAATGAAGTTTCATGCAACTTAAGATGAACTACATGCAATGCATGATCAATAATGAGCCCCTATATCAATTAGATAGTAAGTGAAACTTACAATTGCATGAAAGACACCTTAAATAAGGTCTTGTAGTTTCCATATGTTTTGTTTTTCCTTTAGCTTCATCTTAGTCCTTCAAACTTCAAGCTTTACATATGGAATCATCTTAAAATGACTTTCACCATGCAAACTTAAATCATTAGTAATAATGATATTTTGTTATCAAAACTAAGATTAAAACCTTCTTTAGTTCAATAGTGTTTAGTCCATGAAAGATTTTTAAGACTAATTCACCCCCTCTTAGTGCCATAATAAACCTAACAATTGGTATTAGAATGTTGGTCTTATAGTAGATTAATTCTAACAAATTAGTGAGTAAAGATCATATGACATACATGATGCATAACTTTGCTTCCTCTTCTTCTAGCCTTGAAGGTCAAAATACACATAGATCACCTTATTTCGATGGGAAAATTACTTATACTAGAAAACTAGGATAAGACATTGTTTAAGAAGTAAGAGTATTGATTTGTGGCTTGTTGTTTCTCAAAGGACCACCTTGCCTTCAAAACTAGTAGGAAAAGAGATTAGGTTCATTAAACAGTAGACCCCATGTATAGTTTATTCTTTGCCCTTAGCATTAAAGAGTTTCATAGAATTTTAATGTGTGACACAACATATGACATATGGCATACATTAGAAATTACACATGAAGGCACAAATTAAGTAAAAGAAACAAAAATTAGCATGCTTACTCATCAATTTGAATTATTTAAAATTACGCAAGATGAAAATATTTCTTCAATATATGCTCACTGTAACAACATTATTAGTGCTTTAAAGGGTCTAGGTATGACCTATTCCAACGTTGAGCTTGTCAAGAAAATCTTGAGGTCTTTAATAAAGTCTTGGGAATCTAAAATGATAGCAATACAAGAAGCGAAGGATGTTAACGTTCTGTCACAAAAAGGGTTGGTCAGTTCACTACTTACACATGAAATAGTGATAAAAGACACACAAGAAGAAAATGCACCTAAAAAGAAGCACATTGGTTTTAAAGCAATAAAGAAGGATGAAGGCAAGAACGAAGAATTGTCTGATAGAAGTGGTGAATAAGAATTAGTCGCACTTATTACAAGAGGCTTACGGACGCTCATATGAGGAAAAGCTCAAATGTACAGGAAGGAAGGTAAGTACTTTAAAACAAAATTATCAAATATAACATGTTTTGAGTATGGTGAAAAAGGGCATTTAAGGTCACATTACCCTCATCTTCAAGAAGATGAAAAGGAAGAAAAGAAGGAAAGGAAGGAAAAGAAAAATTATAAGAAGAAAGCATTAAAAGAGGCTTGGAGTGTCAAGTGAATCTAAAAAAGAAGAAATAGTAAACAATTGTTTTGTAGCTTATGATGAGGTAAGTATCCCTAACCCAAATGATGAAGTTGAAATTGAATACACATGTGAAGAAATATTAGACTTTGTAAGAGATTTAGCTAAGAAAAAGAAAACCTTGCATGATAAAAACTTGGAATCCATGAAAGCAATAGATGATTATAAATTAGATAATAATTATCTTAGAAAGGACTTAGATGCAATGACCAAATATAATAATGAATTACTAAGTGAAAATATGGCCTTAAAGAAAGAAGTATAAACACTTAAAGAATTACTATCGAAGTTTACAAAAGGTAAAGAACAACTAGAAAACATGTTAAATATTCAAAAAATGGGAAAAGAGAAACATGGTTTAGGCTATAGTAATGAAGCATTAACTAGTAAAACCATTTTTGTTAAAGGAAAGAATCTAGAAGATGAATGCCCCAAGGTTATTCAAATTCATCATCAAGTAGAACCCATCCTAGATATCATGCATTCATATATGCATCAAGACATAAAAAAAATTTTCAATGTCGATTTAATGATACTAGAACCTTCATCCTACCTAGGCAAAATCCTCATCAAAATTTTCATTATAAATCAAGGAATACATGTAGATCCTTCACTCCTTTATTTTGCACTTATTGTGAAAGAAACGGACATGTACGTTACTTTTACTATGATCGTCTAAAAAATGTGAATGCAATTTCATTCGGTCATGAAAGGTGCAAATCTAACACTCACGGACCCAAGTTGATATAGGTACCAAAAGTTTTTTTACTTTCTATTTTGCAAGTACCTTTGAAAATAAAAGAGATCATCATTGTTGAACCAAGTGAAGATACGACAACAAACATGTTAAAGGTACCTAATTATAGTGATATGTTTGTAAATAATTGTTTAGATTTTTTTGTTTGTTTTTCAGATGAAAGCTGATTGTTTGTGGGAACGTCAACCTTTTGGTAAACTGAAAACATTGTTCAGTCAACCGAGTACATTTTAGTTGACCAAATATGTTGTTCGATCAACTGAATGTCTATCGGTCGACTGATCTAAAAAATGGCGCGATATAACAGACCCCTCTTCTTCTTTTTTCCCTTCTCTCCTACCTCTCTCTTTTACCACCATATATTGTGCTCTGAGCTCCTCCACTGCCTCTCTTCATGTCTTTGAGCCTTCAAAACACCATTTTCGACCTCTAGAATGCACCATTACCTAAGTATACCGTAGTTTATCTTCAAAAGGCTCCACCGTCGCCACTTCCACATCTCCGATGTCTCCTACTTGTGCTCCTCCCTCTCCAGTGAGCTTCAGGCGATGACAAACCATTCATTTGACTCTTGGTAACTCTCTAGTCCTTAGCCCTTAGCCCTCTATCCTATTGCTTTAACTCAACGATTATTTGCATCATTTTTGGATACTTAGAACCCTAAGGTTTCTGACTTAGTATTTTTTGCTTGAATTGAGAAATTAGTCTGAATTACTTGTATTTTTTTGCAATTATAAGCATGATTATGATTATAGAACACCCAATTGCATATATATATGCCTAATTTTAATTTTCCCTAATTTCTAAATTTTGTGCTTAGGGTTTATACGAATTTCTGCATAATTTTTGTGATTCCCTTAAAATTGATCCAGGTATACTTTAATTAGATGTTCATCTAAGGGTTGTGTGCAATCAATTGCATGGTTTTTCAATTTAATCATAATTTTATATTTAAAATTTAGGATTTATTTGAATTTCTAGTTAAATTATTGAGTTTTTAATAAAATTAAGGCGTTTAAATTCATTTAAAATGTTTACTTAAGATTTTTGTTCAATCAAGTTCATTAAATTACCTAAATCATGTGTTTTCCCAATTATTAGGAATAATGTTTAGTGTTTATGCATTTTTGAAAGTCAAACCTTTGAACATTACTGTTGTTTCAAGTATATTTTGATAAGTCTTAATTGTCTAAAACGAAATTTCTTTTTGTAGAAAAATGCTCTTGAACAGTGTGAATTAAGGTGATTAGAAGTTTTTATTCTATTCATATCATGCATGCATATAGGAATGTGTTTAGTTTTACTTCTTTCGTAACCCTTAGTCAACATTATCTCTTATCTCTACAGTTTGAAGTGTTGACTCTAACATTTGATATCTCTAATGCGCTTTTATCCACCTTTAGAGCTATCTTAGGTATTTTATTCTTACTCCTTGTTTCAAGCCCTTATACTCTTAGAATTTCCACAATGATTAGGACTCGAGATGGTAGCATTGCTAGAGGTAGGATATCCCACTCTAGCCAATATAGTGATTATCTAGATGTAGATTCTAATCAATTTTAAGACTATGTTGCTAGGAAGCTATTCGACAACTGTGTCATTTCTTCTGATCATTTAGATTTTTTCAAAGAATATGGCCTTGTTCAGCTTTTCCTTGATCAAGGGTAGGAGCCTCCTCTCACTCTTCAGCTGAAATGTGCCCCACAACTATTCAACTCTTTTACTGCAACCTTAGAGAAGTTAAGAAGAATGATGATTGTATGTCAAAATTTAATGCCACTCATTATGTAGCCAAAAGAGTTAAGACAATCTTCGAGTTAGAGAGTGAGGAAAGAATTACTGAAAAACCTAAAGATGTTAGAAACCTGAGTATATCAAAATTCCATTATTTTTTCATCAAATATAACTTTCTCTTTACTAGTGATCATTACAATGACCTTCAATTTTTATTTACCCTTATGCTTGGTGAGAGAATCCACTTAAGTTATTCCATCTTGCATAACATGATCTATTTTATCTGAAGCAAGAAAAGGGGCCAACATATTCCCTATCCTTTTATTATTGGCCATATCTTCCACTATTTTTCCATTCCATTTATGGAAGATAAATTTGAGCAGTATTACTTTTTTTTTAATCAAAACTCCTTAAAGTGTATGGTATTTCAAATTGTTAATGGTAGCATCATTCGACCTTGTCATCGGGAGCAGCATTTAGCCACCCTTATACTTCCTAATGATGTTTAGCCACAGCACTCTGCCACCCTTATATTGCTGAAGGATCTTGCTACTCCTATACTTCCAGCTGATGATGGTGATTCAGCACTTTATGGTGGAGATACTAAGCCCAATCAGAGTCAGGCTATCCCTTCCTTCAACTGGTGATGAGGATATCTCTGCACTTCATGGTGGAGATACTAAGCCCAATCAGAGTCTCCCTTAATTTTGACATGTTTAGGGGGAGTTTGTGTCTTACTTAATATTTATCATATCACTTGGTTTTGTCATCAAAAAAAAGGAAGAGATTGTTAAACCAAGGATGGTTCCACTTTATTTTGGTAATGACAAAAAAATTTATATTACTAATGTTTGTGCTTTTGAGTATGTTGAAAGATAGGTTGGACAAAGCTTGATCTTAATCATTCGAAAGGTCTCGAAATTGGAAATAAAAGAATCATATGAAGACTCAAGCTTGAAGAAGTAATGTTGAGAATAAGTTTATGTTTTGATTAATGTAAACTTTGCTTGTCTTTTTTTTTGGTATGTTCAAGAGGCATATAATTCATCATTTATGCATACATATTTTAGAATATACATATAGGTTCACAATTAAGAGGTTAATATGGTTAATTTAATCTTAACCTCTTGATGATTATCTTAATTGGTTAGGATAGTATGAAGTTCAGATAATAAAGGTTTTAAAAGAAAGATTTGAAGTTAAGTCCAGAAGAGTGCCTACTAGTTTTGATATAGGTTAATCAGATAAGTTTAATCGGTCAACCAAACTCTAAGTAAAGGAATATTGCTCCACTGAATGAAGAATGATCCACCAAACTAAAGACAAAGGTTTATCAGTCAATCGAACCGGGTATATCGATCGATCCAATATTGCTAAAATTGTAAATAAAGACATAATTTACTAGATTATACAACGGTCAAAACATTTATTTGTTTTTTACTCGTTGGATAATAGATATTAAGGTCGTTGTACAACGAATATGTTGAGTAGTATAAATAAGTTTTTTTATAACGTAAACCTGAGATACAGAGAAGAGAAGGTTTTAAGGGTATAAATCTTTTGTCACTATATACGAGTGTTCTATACAAGTCTCCTTTCTTCAAGTCATGTTTTTTGTCCTATTGTTTATTTGTGAGGCTTTAATTCATTATTGTGTGCATTCATGCTTCAAGCCCTTGATTACATTGAGTAAAGTGAGTAAAGTAATTTTCTATTGTTATTGTGAGTTTTTAAGAGGTTATTCTTAAGCCTAAGAAAAGAAGTGAGTGAAAAGGTTCTCCTTTAGCCTGTGAAAAAGGATTGTAATTTAACGGTATTTTCTTGACGAAGTTTTAATAAGAACCAAATCTCAACAATGGTATTAGGGATTGGACTAGGAGCAAGTGGATAGCTCTGAACTAGAATAAATCTAGGGTCTTTCTCTCATCTCTTACTATTTATTATTCCGCACTTATGGTATTTGCTTGATTGGGTGGATTTGTGCAAATTGTTTAAGCTTCCACATATATTATTATGTTTAGTTTTTGAAAGATTTTTAAGACTAATTCACCCCCCTCTTAGTTCCATAACAAACCTAATAAAGTGGTATGTTGATAGTGGATGCTCAAGACACATAACTAACAACCCTTCTTAATTTATCACTTTCAAACTAAAGGATGGAGGATTTGTTACATTCAGTAACAATGTCAAGGGTAAGGTAATTAGCATTGAAAATTTTGGTAAGAATAAATTTCCATTAATTGAAATCATTTTACATGTTGAAGGATTGAAGTATAATTTGTAAAATGTAATTCAATTATGCAATAAAGATTATAAAGTATGCTTTGTAAGAGATGAATGTGTTGTTCTAAAAATTAGTGATGGTAATATTTTTTTCTTAGGAAAAAGAGAATGAAACATATATATTGTTGATTTATATGATGTGACTAACGTTAAAAATAAGTGATTGATTTCTTTAAATGAATGTGTTTAGGTTTGGTATAGATGGCTTGGACATGCAAGCATGGATCTTCTATCAAAATTAAACTTGAAACAACTTATAAAAGGATTTCCAAACATGAATTATGAAAAGAATAAAATTTGTGGTGCATGTTAAATGGGAAAACAAGTAAGAAGATCTTTTCCAAGCAAAAAATCAGTAACATCTTCTAGACCCGTGGAATTACTACATATGGATTTGTTTAGTCTTATTAGAGTAGATAGTTTAGGTGGTAAATCATATATATTTGTTACAGTTGATGATTTTACTAGATTTACATGGGTTTTGTTTTTAAATACAAAAAATAAATGTTTTAAATCATTTATTTGTTTTGCAAAGAGAATCCAAAATGAAAAGGGCTTATCTGTTGCATCTATTAGAAGTGATCATAGTAAAGAATTTGACAATGACATAATTGATAGTTTTTTCTTTATGACCATAGCATATTGCATAATTTTTCTGTACTTGGGACATCACAATAAAATGGTATCATAGAAAGAAAGAATATATTTTTACAAGAAATGGCGAGCCAATGATTAATGAATTCAATTTACCTAAGTATTTTTTAGGCCGAAGCAATTGCATATGCATGCCATGTTATTAATAGGGTGAACATTAGACATATAATGGACAAAACACCATATAAAATTTTGAATGGTAAGAAACCCAAAATTAGTCATTTCAAAGTTTTCTTTGCAAATGTTACATTCCAAACACTAAAGATAATTTGGGAAATTTTGATTCCAAAATAAATGATGTTATCTTTTTAGGTTATTATTTGTCTAGTATAGCATATAGAGCCTTTAAGAAAAGCACTCATGTTGTAGAAGAACCCATGCATGTCGTAGAAGAACCCATGCATGTTGTAGAGTTTTTTAGAATGATGATACAAAATTGTCAAATAGTTCAGAGAACCTATCACTTAAAGATAAAGGACAAACATCTCAAGAGTAAATTGTTGAACCAAGCGAAGAAAGGAGGCATGAAAAGCTACCAAGAGATTAGAGATATAAGAAATATCATCATTATAACCAAATAATAGGTGATATCTAACAAAGGGTAACTACTCGCTCTCCCTTTAATTTATCGCATCTTTCATTTATATCAAGGAATGAACCTAGGACTATTGTAGAGGCCTTAGATGATGAAAATTGGATTTTATCTATGAATGAAGAATTGAATGAATTCGAAAGAAACAAAGTTTGGAATTTAATACCTAGGCCTAAAGATCACACAATAATAGATCCTAAATGGGTTTTCAAGAAAAAAAAACTTGATGAACAAGGGAATATTGTTATAAACAAGGAAAGATTAGTGGCTAAGGGATATAACCAAGAAGAAATAATATATTATGATGAGACCTTTGCTCCTATAGCTATATTAGAAGCTATTAGGCTACTTCTTGCATTTGTATCACATATGGGTTTAAAATTTTTTCAAATGGATGTTAAAAATGCGTTTTAAAATCATTTTATGCAAGAAGAAGTTTATGTTGAGAAACTCCCCGATTTTGAAAGACATGATACACCTGAATACGTTTTTAAATTTTCTAAAGCTTTATATGGTTTAAAATAAGCACTTAGAGCATTGTATGGTAGATTAAGTGTTTTTTTTCTTGAAAATGGTTTTGAAAAGGCAAAGTTTATACTACCTTATTTATTAAGAAAGACAAAATAGATTTATTAATTGTTCAAATATGTGGATGATATCATTTTTGGTACTACTAATGAACTTTTATATCAAAAGTGTGCTAAGTTTATGAGTAGCAAGTTTGAGATAAGCATGATGGGAGAATTGAACTTCTTCCTTAGACTTCAATTCAAACAAATGAAGGATGACATATTCATCACCAAATCTAAGTACACAAGAGAATTGCTTAAGCAGTTTAGCATGGATCAAGCAAAACCATTAGGAACTTCGATGAGCATATCCACAAAGTTGAATAAAGATGAAGATGGCAACGAAGTGGATTTAAAGCAATATCGAGGTATGATTGGTAGTTTATTATATTTAACTACTAATAGACTAGATATAATGTTTAGTTCTTATTTTTGTGCCCGATTACAATCATCACCTAGAGAATCTCATTTATTAGCTGTTAAATGCATTTTGAGATATTTTAATGGTACATTGCATTTAGGATTTTGGTATCCTAGGAATGCATGTTTAGCTTTGGTTAGTTATTCTGATGTTGATTATGTTAGAAATTTGTTAGACAGAGAAAGTACATCCGATGCAAGTCATTTCTTAGGTAATATATTTGTTTTATGTTTTTGTAGAAAACAAAATTCTATTGCATTTTCTCTGGTAAAATCTGAATATTTAGTCACCGGAAGTTGTTGCACTTAATTTTTATGACTTCGAAAAACAACTTAAAGATTATAGTTTAGAAATTAACAAAATTCCTATAATAAGTAACATCACTAACATTATTTGTTTAACAAAGAACCCCATTCAACATGTTAGGACTAAGCATCTTGAAATTCATTATCATTTCATTAGTGGATATTTTTACTAAACCCTCATGTAAAGATTATTTTTGCATGATTAGAAGTGAAATTAGCACGATAGATAGTCATTTTTTATGATGTGCATCTTTTCAAGTTTTATTCATCTTCTCTATATGTTTATGCCTTTTTTATTTCAAAAAGGGGAAGAAGTGTGTAATATTATGTCTCTTTTAAATCTTTTACCTAGTGTATGAGGGGAGTTGGACTTAAAATCAATAATTATTGTGAACCCTGAATTCTCGTTTAATTTATAAGGAGTTTAAAGGCATGATCATGTGGTATTCGATTAATGATTAGTGAGCTAACTGTTTATGATATCACATAGTTTTTCATTACCAAAAATGAGGAGATTGTTGAACTAAGGAAGATTCCACCTTAATTTGATGATGACAAAATGACTCTATTACTAATGTTATATTTAAGTGTTTTAAAAGATAGGTGTCTAGAAGAAGTTCGAGTATATTCGGTAAAGAGAGGCTCACTCATGTATACTTGCATTCATGACTTAGAAAATTCATATAGGAACATAATCAAGAGGACTTATATGTTTTTTTATATGTATGTATGTGAAACATCTTCTTAATATGTGATTTGGTTAAGTAAGAATGCTTAAATTAATAAGTTTAGTATGAATTTAAAGCGTTCTATGTTTGATTTAGTGTACCTTATTTCATTTGGTTGATTCTTAAGTTTGGTATATTATTTACTAATTACGGTGGTCGACCAAATAGGTATCAGTCGACTAAATAAAATGTATCAGTCGATTGAAGCTAATGGCTTGATCAAATAGTAAATATCGGTAAACCGAATGTTGAGAAGTTAAAAGTGTAAGATTAGGAATGGTCATATTTTGCAATAGTAAAGTTAATTAATTATGTAGAACATTGTAAATCTACAACAACAGGAAAATGATCAAGCTCATAGGTATAAATAAGTGTTCTCTCTTATGTTAATAGGGAATCAAGTTGCTTAAATATTCCTACAACCATCTTTGAGCTTTCTAGTGTATTTGAGTGATTTTTGTGAGGCTAAGTGTGCATTCATCAATTTTATGAACCTTTTCCTATACCAAAGTGATTTTTTAGTAAAACAACTTTTAATATTGTATTTGGTGAGGTTATTCTTAAGCCTAAAAAAAAGAACTAGAAAAGGTTATCCTTAAGCTATAAAAAGGAGCATGTAATTCTCAGACACTTGATTAAAATCATCTTAACAGGTTGTGTTAGGAATTAGACATAAGGGCAGGTGCACTGCTCTGAACTAGTATAAATCGATGGTGTATTTCTTCTTTACACTCTTTTAGTTTTACGCAGTTACTTTATCTTTTTTTTTACTTTAATAATATTATTTAGCTTCCACAATTTAGATAAAGTGTTTGTGTGTTGCAAAAGAAATTTTTATCACCTAATCCATCCCCCTCTTTTGTGTCATATAGGACTAACATGTAAGAACAGATGTCCCTTGATTGAAAATGTTTTACTTGATGACGGATTAAGGCATAGCCTTTTAAGTATTAGTTAATTACACTATCAGAATTATAAATCATGCTTTGAAGCAAATGAATACATGGTCTCAAATATTATTGCTGGCAGTAATTTTTTCTTAGGTAAAAGAGAAGGTAAATCTATATCATTAATTTACAAGGCTTAGACATGCTAGCATCGACTTATTGTCAAAAATCAATTCCAAGCAACTCATTAATGGACTCTCTAGTATAAGCTACAAAAATGATAAGATATGTGGAGCATGGTTAATGGAAAAACAAGTAAGAAGTTCATTTCTAAGTGAGGAATCAATAACAACTTCTAAACCCCTTGAACTTCTTCGTATGGATTTATAGCTTACTAGAGTAGCTAGTTTAGGTGGCAAGTTATATTCATTTGTCATTGTTGATGATTTTAGTAAATTTACACATGTATTTTTTTTTTAAGTACTAAGGATGAATGTTTAAAATATTTTGTGATTGCTAAGAAGATTCAGAATGAAAAAGGCATGTATATTACATTTATTAATGGTCATCATCGTAGAGAATTTGATAATTATTTTTTTGAAAATTTTTGTGATGATCATGGCATTTCTCATAATTTTTGGTTCCCTAAGACTCCTTATTAGAATTAATTAGTAAAAAGGAAAAATAAGACTTTAAAAGAAATGACTAGGACGATGATTAATGAATATAAATTGTCTAAGAACTTTTGGTCCGAAGCTATTGGTTATGCCTATCATATTATCAATAGGGTTAGTATTAGTTATAAAAAGGATAAAACCCTTTATAAGCTTTTGAAAGGTAACAAACAAAAAATTAGTCATTTTAAAGTTTTTAGTTGCAAGTATTATATCTTGAATACTAAAGATAGTTTAGGAAAATTTAATTCCAAAACCGATGAAGGTATTTTCTTAGGTTATTTATTAACTAGTAAAGCATATAGAGTGTTTAATAAGAGAACTCATGTAGTAGAAGATTCTATGCATGATATTTTTTATGAGACTAACCTTTTTGAAAGTAAGAAGGCTTTGATGATGATGATGCAGGTTTATCGAAGGACTTAGAAAGGTTATTGAGGAAGAAAAGGATAAAGATAAAACCTCACAAGATCAAATTGTTGAACCAATATATGGGAGGAAGGAGGATAAGCTACCAAGAGATTTTAAATAAAAGAAGGATTATCCCTCTAAACAAATATTAGGTGATATTCAACAAGGGATAACCATTCATTCTCGTTTTAATTTTTCTCATCATGCTTTTATGTTTCATATTAAACTTAGGAATATAAAAGGAGCATTACATGATGAGAATTGGGTTCTAGCTATGAATGAGGAATTGAATCAATTTGAAAGAAACAAGGTTTAGAATTTAGTATCTAGTCCTAAAGATTATCCAATAATAGGAACAAAATGTGTGTTTAAAAACAAATTTGATGAACAAGGTAATTCAGATAGGAATGAGGCTAGGTTAGACGTAAAAGGATATAACTAAGAAGAAGGTATAGATTATGATGAAAATTTTCCCCTTAAATAGATTAGAAGCCATTACACTTTTACTTACATCTTACAGGAGTTTTAAATTATTTCAAATGGTTGTGAAAAGTGTATTTTTAAATGGTTTGACACAAGAATTTTATGTTGAATAACCTTATGGTTTTGAAAGACATGCTGCATCTGAGCACGTTTTCAAATTATTAAAAGGTTTATATGGTTTAAAACTAGCACTTAGAGTAAGGTATGATAGGATAAGTGCTTTTCTTCTTAAAAATGGTTTTATTAAAGGTAAAGTCAATACTACTTTTTTTATCAAGAAATAAAAAATATCTTTTGATTGTTTAAATTTATGTCATGATATCATTTTGGGTGCTACTAATAAGTTTTTGTACCAAGAGTTTAATAAGTGAATAAGTAGAGAGTTCGAGATAAGCATGATGGGTGAAGTAAACTTTTTCCTCAAACTCTAAATCAAGCAAATGAAATACTACATCTTCATGAACCAAACTAAGTACATAAAGGAATTACTTAAATGATTTAGCATATATAAAGCGAAGCCATTAGGCACTCTAATGAGCATGTCCACAAAATTAAACAAAGATGAGGATCATAAGAAAGTG
>JAOXYD010075007.1:0-12516 GCA_028565735.1 Pinacopodium congolense
TGGGAAATTAAGCCTAAGAGAGAGAAAGAGTATCTTCATTAGATACTCATAATACTTAAAAGGATATGTATTTATTGGTAAATAAGGTAATGAAAGAATAACTGAATTTGAATCACAAGATGTAGCATTTTTAGAGAATGATTATCTAAAATAAGGCAAAATAGGCAAAGACCTATTATTATACGAAACTCTTGATTAGCATGATTTTATTATGAAGAATCATGAAGAGGAACTTCAACCGATTGGAAGCAATTCTATTGAAAGGTTCCCTATGATGATTGATCTGAGTAGGAATAATTAACTAATCATAAATCTATTTATGATGAACCATATTTAAGAAGAAGTAATGAAGGCATAATTCCCTAACGTCATTTTGAGATCAAAGAAGAAATTAATATGATTGTTTCATAAGAGGAAGAAGAGTCAAGGAATGTAAATGAGGTTCTTACTAGTCTTGCTAAAGAAGAATAAGTGAAAACAATGAAAGAATAAATGATTTCCTTAACCTTTCTAAAGGGTGTAAAGCGATTGGGAATAAGTAAGTTATCAAAATAAAGCGAAAAGTTGATGACAGTATCAAAATATATAAGACATGCCTTGTAGCAAAAGGATATACACAACATTAGGAAATTAATTATGAGGAAACTTTTTCACTTGTTGTGAAGTTTGTTTCAATCCATCTTATTTTAGCTATAGTCGTCAATATGGATCTTAAATTATATCAAATGGTAGTAAAAACTACTTTTCTCAATAGGGAATAAGAGGAAAAAAATATAGAACAACATGAAGGTTGAGGTAGGCTAAGAAAATAAGGTATGTCGATTATTAAAGTCGATTTATGGCCTGAAATAGTCTTCAAGACAACGGTACATTTGTTTTCATAATATAATAATTTTTTTATGATTTTCAAATGATTGATGAGGATCATTGTGTGTATATTAAGAGATCTAAAGATAAATTTATAATTTTATCCTTATACATGAATGATATATTAATTTCTTGTAATGACTATGTGTTTATTAAGCAAATCAAATAATGATTATCATCTGAGTTTGAAATGAAAGACATGGGTGAAGCAGCATATATTTTTTTAGTAAATATTTTAAGAGATTGTTCAAAGATGTTGATATCCCTTTCTCAAGTGACATACATTCAAAGAGTTCTTGAATGATTTTGTATGTAAGATTTCAAACCAATTGATAATCCTATTACGAAAGATGAAAGCCTTAGTGAAAGAAATTACCTCACAACATTATAAGAACGGGAACAAATGAAAAAAGTTCCTTACTCCAATATAGTTGAATGTTTAATGTACACAATAATGTATATAAGACTAGATATTTATTATGCTATTGGGATGGTGAGCATATATGAATCAAATGTAGGATATGCAAATTGGAAAGTAGTAAAGAGAATATTGCAATATCTAAAGGGCATAGTGGACTATTTATTATATTATCAAGGAAACGATCTACGTATAAAAGAGTATAAAAATGCAGACTGGGAAGGAGATTTAGATGAAATAAAAACTAACTTAGGATATGTATTCTTATTAAACAATTGAGCAATATCGTGGAAAAGTAAGAAACAATCCTGCATTGCATTATCCACAATAAAAGCTGAATTCATAGCATTCTTAACTATAGTATAGCAGGCTATGCAACTTCATTGATCCTTGATGCATTAGGGATTCATTAAAAGTGAATTTGATCCAGTGACCATCCATTATGATAGTCAAGTTGCAATCACTTATACAAAGGACCCTAAATTCCATTATAAAATAAAGTACATAGATACCAAGTACAATTATGTGAAAGATATAGTTGCACGAGGAGAAGCAAACATGTAATATATATCTTCACGAGATATGGTGGCCAATCTAATGACAAAACCGAATTTTTTGAGATGTATATATTAGGCATATAAGGTCACTAGGACTATATAGATGCTGAAATGTAATGATAAACAATTTTATGTGTATGTCCACTTATTTTAATGTCATATTTAAATGTAAATATATGATGAAGATTATAAATTTTGTATCATTTGATTCATGAATATATTTGTTTTGCATAAGTATATTTTAAGATGAATCGAAATTATATGAGATAGATTAAAGATTGACATTCTCATACAGGTAATCGCCTCTAGTGATTGTGATCACTAGAGATAATATAGGTTTAAAGTTTATTATCTAGGTGATAATTGAGAGCATGGAATTTAAACTGTAAATACCGCAAGGAAATTAGTTCAAAGTGATTAAATTATTACTATATCTGTCTTAAGATGCCAGATGTGAGTTCTGAAAATTTTAAAGTAGATGAGTGAATTTAAGATAAAAATTTAGTATGTTTGAACTATCATCTGTATGGTATTTCTTGGATGAAAAATATTCAAGTGAAACAAAGTGGGTAAATACTGTAATACATGACTCATATACTATATGTGTAAAAATGACCACAAGAGGGATTAATGTAAGTCTTAAGATCTTATCTTATAATGTGTGAAACCCGTGAGGTTAAGAAGAACCTCATCAAATACCTTTATGACTCTTGTCTAGTTCTTGAGGATTGAATTTAAAGTTTGCTACTTTAGATTATTACCGAAAGATCATAAAGAAGCAATCCTATAGAGCGATTCTAAGAAAGCAATTTAAATTTAATTTAAAAGGGAATTAAGAACAGAGGAAGGTCACTTAGTTTGACTACTGACTCGTATGAAAAGTATTCAACGATGGCTATCGTCTTTTTCATAAAGAAATTGAATATATAACATAATAAAAGAAATGTGATCAAAGGAAATTAACAATGCAAGATATAACTTAAGGTATAGTATACAATATTTGCCCAAGGATACATAAATCCAAAGATTGATTTGTTAATCGAGATGTCATATATTCCTAATAAATATATGACAATATGCTTTTATCATATGTTGATCACACTGATTGTTGGACAAGTATAAGAACTTCATAATTTCAATTGGATTAAAATCTATCATGTGTGAGTGGGAGATGACGACTGGTGTACACTAATGAGGGGTTTATTATCATTAATAATTTATTAATCACCAAAAGTAGCTAATATTTTGAATAACTATATAAAGTGTTTAAATTCAAAATGATGAGATAAGTTAATCATAAAAAAACATTTATATATTTTCTGCAAAAGGATTTCTACGTTCTTTAATCGGTGAAACTATAAACAATAGTCTAAATACGTTATTATTATTTTTTATACATATGCAATGATCCTGTCTATAGATAACCTTTGTGATTACGTTTTATTTTATTACAGATCTACAGTAGAAGAACCAGACGACAACGTATAGTAGTAGTAGTAGTAGAAGAAAATAATGTATAGAATAAGATGAGATAAGATGACATTGTAGGGTACTAATTAGGGGCGGTTACATACTAACAGCAATTGTAGTTAAAAGGATTATGAACAGTTAGAATGAGTAACAAAAATACATTTGATTATCTTCTTCTTTCTAATCTCTCTAAATCTCTTCTTAATCTTTCAATCTCCACCCCAATTTCTAAATTTTAAGGAAAATAATCGCATAAAAAAGTACATCTGTTATAATATTGGGGACAAAGTTGTCAAAGGAGGGGCTATTTATATGAGCAAAATAAATGAGTAGAACGAGTAAAACGACAACTAGAGAGAATGATTTGCAACAAAAGAAATAGACAACAACATATAGAAGAAGAAGAAGAAGAAAAAGAAGATAACAGTATATAGAATAAGTTGAGATATGATGACGTTGTAATGTATTAATTAAGAGCGATTGCATGCGAACAATAATTGTAGTTAAAAAGGTTGTGAATAGTTGGAATGATTAATGAAAATATAAATGATTGTCTTATTCTCTCTAATCTCTCTAACTCTCTTATTAATCTTTCAATCTATTCCACAATTTCAAAACCCTAAGTAAAATGATTGCATTAGAGAGTACATCTGTTACAACCTGGGGACAAGCTTATTAAGGGAGTGGTTATTGATACGAGCTAAATAAATGAGTAGAAATAGTAAAACAACAACCAGAGAAAATGATCTGCAGTTAAAGAACTAGATGACAATGTATAGAAGAAGAAGAAGAAGAAGAAGACAATAGTGTATAGAATAAGTTGAGATAAGACGAAGTCATGGGGTATTAATTAGGGGGGTTGCATGCTAACGGCAATTGTGTAAATAGTTGGAATCAGTAACCAAAATACACATGGTTGTCTTATTCTCTCTAATCTCTCTAGCTCTCTTCTTAATCTTTCAATCTCTACCTTAATTTCAAAATCCTAGGTAAAATAATTGCATCAAATAGTACATCTATTACAACCTTGGGAATAAAGTTGTCAAGGGATGAAGTATTGATATAAGTAAAATAAATGAGTAGAAAGAACAAAAAAGTAACTAGAGAAGATGATCTGCAATAAAAGAACCAGATTGTCTTGTATAGGAGAAGAAGAAGAAGGTATAGAGTAAGTTGAGATAAGATGAAGTTGTAGTGTTCTAATTAGGAGCGATTGCGTGCTAACAGCAGTTGTAGTTAAAAGGGTTGTGAATAGTTATAATGGTTAACAAAAATATAGATGATTATCTTCTTCTCTTTAATCTCTCTAACTCTCTTATTAATCTTTCAATCTCTACCCTAATTTCAAAACCCGAAGTAAAATGCTCGCAATAAAGAGTACATTTATTACAATCTTGGGGACAAGGTTGTTAGGGGAGGAGGTATTGATACAAGCAGAATAAATGAGTAGAAAAAGTAAAATAGTAGCTAGAGAAGATGATTTGTAGTAGAAGAACTAGATGAAAACATATAGAAAAACAAGAAGAAGACAATAGTGTATAGAATAAGTTGAGATAAGATGATATTGTAGCATACTGATTAGGCGCAGTTGCATGCTAACAACAATTCTAGTTGAAAGGGTTATGAACATTTGGAATGGATAATGAAAATAAAAATGATTGTCTTCTTATCTCTAGTCTCTCTAACTCTCTTCTTAATATTTCAATCTTTACCCCAATTTTAAAACCTTAAGTAAAATCCTTGCATCAAAAAGTACATCTATTACAATTTTGGGGACAAAGTTGTCAAAGGAAGAAGTATTGATACGAGTAGAATAAATTAACAGAAAAAGTAAAATGACAATTAGAGAAGATGATCTATCATTAAAGACCTAGACGAAAATGTATAGAAGAAGAAGACGAAGAAGAAGACAACAATATATAAAATAAGTTGAAATAAGATGATCTCATAGTGTACAAATTAAAAGCAGTTACATATTAATAGTAATTATAGTTAAAAAGGTTATAAATAGTTGGAATAAGTAATGAAAATATAGATGATTGTTTCCTTCTCTTTAATCTCTTCTTAATCTTTCAGTCTACCCTAATTTAAAATCCTTAAGTAAAATACTCGCATTAATTAACTCTCTCACCTAACCATGTTTTCCAACTAAAATCAAGTTTTGCTTCTTATCTATGATTCTCTTTTTGTTTTCCTTTTCTTTCAGTTTTTAATTTTTTAATTTGCCACTCACTTTTGTTAGGAAAGTTCTTAGCTCTTTTTCCATTTAGCCATGTGATTTATGGTTATAGCTTGTTTCTAATTTGAAGTTGGGTTGGTGAAGGTTAACTCTTTTCTCTATCTCTTCTTTTATTTTGTCATAAAGGTTGTTATTTTTTTGTGGATTGTCAAGACTTCAAATTGCTTCATTTGACGTTCGTTATTTTAGTTGAACTTCAATGTATTAGGATGTTAAAAGGGTAGTAAGATCTTCCTTTTTAGGAAATGTGTCTGGTTAGTTTTTTTTTAAAAAATGGGTCATTGGAATGAGGTAGGTCAAGTTATCATAGTATGGATCAGTATGGATTACTATTATGTAAAAACGAGACCTAGCTGTAACCCTAAATTGCATTTGATAGCTAAAAATTTGCCTAATTAGCTTACTTTTAAGTTGTCTCTCCCGATAATACAACCGGACGATGTTCGCCTCTGAAGTCACCACGCTAGATCCTCTCTTATACAGGTGATCTAAACACATAAACTAGATTTCATCCTTCTTACTTTGTTTTAACTTTTTAGGTATGTCTTCCTCATATCGCTATTGTATTTTTCCTTAATCTCTCCATTGGCTTGCCTACAAGGCCCTTGGTTAGGTCTTTCACATTGATTCGCTGTCTTATTAAGATACCACACCAAAACATGTGCATTCTACCTCTCACTTTGACGATTGATCTAATAGCTCTCCTTTTCGTGTGTTGGTTTAATGGGTTTGTCTGAACAGATGTGGCTTCAGTATAATCCCTTGTGCCTGTTGCCTCCTAAGAACCTGAGGGTACTTCTAAAACGGGTACAATCTCTGAACTCCTTTTTGTGAATTTAAAACTAAACTGTGAACTATGAATCGTTAGGATCCCTAAGCCCTAGTTGCTAAGGGTTAGGGATTCATCCATCATAAGTAATGAGTTAGGGAATCTGGCCTTCTCATCCTTGGTTGGTGTTTAGATTCCATCGTTCTATCATCCATCTTCCTACCTTACTATTGGCCCCTCCATGATTAGCTGTTCTCTAATCCAGCTAATAGTTTCCTTAAGTAATTGCTCAGCTGGCCTTTCCACTCCTTTAAAGATGTGATAGTTCCTTTCACGCTAAATGTTGTAGGCACACAACCCAACCATTGTGATTAGAACTAGTTGATTTTAATGTAATCGATTCCTATTCCTTACCAGCCACTCTATTATATCTTTTAAATTGTTAGGCAAATTAGGTATGCCACAAGCTTCTAAAGTCCTCTTCTATAGTACTAAATGAATAAAGGGATTCCGCTTGTCTTTTACATAGATAGCAACAAGAGGGAAAGTTCAGGTAATTAAGTCGATCTATAGTCAGGAGCCTATCCTTAGTGAAAAGCCATAGTAGACATGAGACCTTAAGGAGGTGTTGGTTATACCATATCACTTTATACCATATCTGCACTATCCTAATTTCTCTTCAATAGTCCCTATAAGATTTATTCTTAAACAACCCTGAGGCATCTGTTGTCTATTGGTAAGAATTCATTAGTTTAGGGTTTGGCTAGTAGTTAGGTAGAATGTCGTCCCCATCAAAAGGGAGCTTCCATTCCTTGCCCTTAACTTCCTTAGAAAATATGCTTATAACTTATGGATAATGGACAGAGTGGATTATTAGTCCAACTTTGCTCTAATTATTGTAGAATAGGTAGGCAGATTCTCCATTCCCTACTTGGAACTTGATATGGTCAATCATCTTGTCTCTTATATTCAGTAGTTGAGTAAAGAAGTGGTTGTGGTCACCTCTACTTCTTTCGACACAAATGCTCCCACTCTTAAGCACATATTTGTTAGTCCACCTTACCCAAATGGATTTGTTTTGATGTAATAACCTCCAAATTCTCTTGCACAACATAGATCTATTACTCTGCTTGACAGTAGAAATGCCTAAGCCGACTTCCTTCATAGGTTGGCATACCTCCTACTAGCTAATTTTGGATAACCTCTTCTTTTCTAAATTCCCATTCCACAGGAATTGTGTGAATAGCATCTCTAGGGCCTTCATAACTCCTTTGGCTAGAAAGAAATGGCTAGCCCAATAAGTATGCATTGAGCTTAGCATTGATTTAATCAACTGCAGTCTCCTTGCAAAGGACAAAACTTTGTTAGTCAAATTAATTAACTTCCTTTGTACTCTTTCAAGCATTGAAGTGCAGTCACTGAAATGTTGTCTCTATGTAGTAATCAGAAGCCCCAAATATGATAGAGGGAGATCTTTCACCATCAGACTTGTTATGCTTAATAACCATCTGGTTTGATGTTGACTTGCCATTGAGAGCACTATAAAACTTTTATGTCTATTGATTTCAAAACCAGATAAGGTTTTTAATGAATTTAGAGAGGTCATTAGCAAACTGAGTGATCTATCATAGGCCATAGCAAATAAAAGCAGATCATCCACAAATGATAAACTAAAAAATCCTAACCCTTTGCATTTGCTGTGAAATTTAAAAGTAGGGTCTTGCTGAATATTATGTTTGATGGACCTTGTCAACACTTCCATGCCTAAGATCAATAGGTAAGGTGACATAGGGTCCCCCTGATGTAGTCTTCTTTCCCTTTTGAAGAGCTTTATAGGCTCGTCATTGATTAACACACTATACGAAGGGGTTGAAATGCATGCCTAGATCCAGTCTCTGAAATTTTTAGGAAACCGAAAACTTCTAGCGTATGCATTAGGAAGCTCCAATCGATATAATCATAGGCCTTCTTGTAATCTATCTTTATGGCACAATTCTTAGGTGCCCTTCAACTATTATACCCTCTGAGTAGCTCTTGAGGTATTAGTATGTTATCTTCAATCAACCTGTTTTGGAGAAAAACAACCTAACTATCATTTACGAGCTTATACATGTTCAGTTTTAGTCTAAATACTATCAATTTGGATAAAATTTTGTATATGATAGTGTAGCAGGAGATAGGTTTGAATTTAACCAACAAAGTAGGGTTAAGAACCATCGGAATGAGACATATGTACGTTTGATTGGCCTCTTTTAGCATTTTCCCATTTTCAAAGAACTCTAAGATGGCCTCAATGACTACATCCTTAATTAAGAGCCAAGTTTTCTGGAAGAAAAATCCATTAAACCCATCAGGACCATGCGCCTTGTTGGGATTTAGCTCTAGAATAACTCTTTTAATATCTATGGCTGAAAAAGGCTTAAGTAGATTCTCCTCATCCTTCTGAGAGAGTGCCTTCTGCACAAATGATCTGAAGGTATTTTTTTGAAGAAATGACAGGTTTAACAGTACCTAAATGTTGATTGAAATAGTGAAAAGCCTTCTCTTTAATGTCCTTTTGAGAGTTGACTGACACCCTACTTCTCTTAGGCAACATAGTGATTTTATTATGGTTCTTCCTAACTATAATAGTTTAGTGGAAAATTTTGGAGTTTCTATTTCCCTCCCTGAACCATTACATTTTGAATCATTGCCTCAATAATGAGTTGTGATTGTTTAGAACCTCAGTATTGGTGTGTAGCGCCATTATCTCCTAATTTAATATCTTGGCATTCCTTGGTTATTTATAAAGTACCTTCTGCACTTTTTCCAACCTCTCTTTGGCATATGTTACTTCCTTTCAATTGACCTTTTTTTGACAAGCATTAAGATTTTTTAATTCTAATTTAATAGTAAAGAATTTCCGAACACATTTATACATTTTGCAACCCAAAATATCCTCAACCAAGCCCCTCGACACAGCTGCTTCAAAACCATCAATCATTGTAAGGAAATTATTGCATCTAAATGGGAGCTTCTCTTGACCATTCTGCTTAAGTTTTGCACCATCATTGGTGAGTGGTCAGATATCAACGGTTCCTTAACCATAACACTACTAGCACTAGAATAGTGGATCCAATCACCATTAATCATTACCCGGTCCAATTTCTTTCTAATATATATAGAGGAGTGCTGTTTAATTTATTACTCCAGGTGTAGAGTGGCCCATCAAACCTCAAATATGTTATTCCCAACTAGTCCACACACTCCTTAAAGTCCATGTCACCTCTTCTATCTGCATTCTCTCCATCAATTTCTATGCTGGGAAGGATACTGTTGAAATCTCCTATAATCATCCAAAGCCCCTAGATAGTATCCCCCATCTCTGTCAAATCCTTCTAGATTCTAGCTCTCTAAAATGAGTGGTTAGAGGCATAAATTATGGAAGTCACAGAGCTGGTGTTTATGTCTAATATTTTTACAGTCAAGTGAATACCTTGCTCACTGTCCTTTAACACCACAACATCTATTTATTTGTATTTATAAGCATTGATGACTCTACCGTAATGGTGATGAGCATAATTGGTTATAGTCTGCCATTGATCTCCAAACAATCTAGTTTTCTCGAATCTATCTTTTGACAACTTTATCTCTAAAAGACATATTAACAAAGGGTTATTTTCCTTAACAAACTCCTTAAGAGCTTGTTGCTTTCTAGAGCAATTGATGCCCTTCACATTTTATGAAATTATTGACATGGGGAAGCAAGGACCGAGGTTTTATTCTTCGGCCATCTCCCTGCTTTCCTTTTCTTAGCCGATTTAAACGCTCTTTGATTTTTCTCCTCGGTCACCCTTAAACAGTGGTTCTGACTGCGCTCTCTGGATTGGGCCTCATCCCCTCCTTTCCCACATAAGTATACTGTAGTCTCCCCCTGATCAATACCATCTGCTATGCCTCCCACTGAACTCTCAGCTGTCGTAGCCTCGGTAGTTACATTAGCAATTAAGGACTCAGCTAGACCATCTACCATGCTCTTCAGGCTTGATTAGGTGAATGTTGAGGAGCTTTAACTTCCACTCCCTGTTTTGTTGTGAAATTCCGAATGATTTCCTTGTCCTAAACATTTATGTTAGTTTCCCCTGCCAATTTTATGTTGTTACTCTGATTATTTACCTCCATCTGGTCATTTACCACAGATCTAGTGTTCGTTCCCTCCACATCCTTCTAGGAAAGATATGTAGGAGTAGGTAGATTGTTTTCTGGCTAACCATTTGATATGGTAGCTTGTCCGGTCAATTCCTTATAAGTTCGACTGATAAATTTCTTTCCCATCGACCTTCACAACTTCCCTTGTTGTTCAATATTCGGTTTCCATTAATAGGAAACTCTAATCCAGTCCTCCTCTAGCTATTTGTTATCACACATTCTCATTAGCGAAATGATATCTGGTGCTTCTTTCCCCAGGTCTCCACTTACACACACGCGGGTATAGATGGCTATTTTCTTTAAAGCTATGATTTCATCCATACAAACAGGTTCCTCTATGAAACTTGCAATGTTACCTAACCCCTTTGTAGACCAGAATTCCAGTGGAATATTATGCAGGTGAATCCAAATGGGAACATGCTCTTGTTGTATTTTTTGTATTGTTAAGTCTGGCTTCTAGAACCGCAAAAAATAGGTATGCTCCCAAAGTGCCATGGCCCAACTTCTAAC
Source organism: Pinacopodium congolense (assembly GCA_028565735.1). NCBI lineage: Eukaryota > Viridiplantae > Streptophyta > Magnoliopsida > Malpighiales > Erythroxylaceae > Pinacopodium > Pinacopodium congolense. The sequence continues at coordinate 11,019 of JAOXYD010075007.1, forward strand.
ACTTCCTTCGCTTTGGATTCTGAGTTGAATTTGAACATAATTAAATTGTCCTCCATTAGTAATGTATTTACTAACCCCTTGTTTTTCCTCTTTTTTTTTTACCCAAGTGAGAAGAGCTGGAAATGGAAGCCTTTTCCCGATGAAGAACCCTACTAATATGGATATTCATGCTTTCACACCCTCCTGCAACACCTCTACTAATGGCATTACCATAAGCTTCCTGTTAATCATCTGGGGTGGCCAATACTCTATAACAGAGTATGTTAGATCCCCCACCAATTGCTTCCAAGTCATCTTAGCATTGATTTGTTTTGGACCATTCAGATCTAATGTGTGCGCCACTTGAGAGCTTCCCGAGCTAGAAGAGGGAAGGGTGTTGTATCTGCTAGAGGAGTGGAGGCCATGGCAGCTGAGAAAAAGGGAGGGATTGGAAACTAAACGAGGGAAACATTGACAAGGACCCACTAAAGGGTCACTACTAGCCAAGATGAAGGCGAGATAAAGAAAACACTGCCTTATGACTGCCACCCACGAAGAGGCTGAGCATGAAAGAAGAAGAGTCTTGGGGCACTAAGAGGATGAGAATGAGAGGAGGAGAGTCTTGGGGTAAGGAGTGTTATGCAGCAAATAGGCTCCCGTCATACCTGGCGAGGTGCTGATGCTGGAAGCATTGTTTCTTGGAATCTCTTGGATTTTGCCGACCTGACTTCTTATACAGGTGAACAAGCATCAACACCACACATTTGGAGCTTAATCATCATTGATTTTATGTGCTCCAAAATCTAATATGATGCAATGCACAAAAAGTGCACTAGCATTTGTATGGAAATAACACATTCTTTTATTTTAGCTATTAAACTTTGTGTATGGCAGAATAGTCACATAGGTGACTAACTTTTTAAGATTTTTTAGTTAAGTAAAAAATTTTTAAAACATTTTAATTGATTGACTAACCTTTAAAAAGTTTTTTAATTAAGGTAAAAACATTAATTTCGTTAAATTCACATTAACGTGACAAACGAACTTTACAATATTAACGTCGACACAACAAAAGTTCCACGTCAACGCCCACATGTACAACGCTCCACCTTTAAAATTTTTCAATTCAGTTACTAACTTTTAAAAATTTTTTAATTCAACGATTAACCTTCCAAAATTTTTTTAATTCAGTGATCAATCTTCTAAAATTCATTCAATTCAAGTCAAAATCAAATTTTTACTTATAAAAATAACCAGTAATTGATATACTAATATTTTATTAAAAATTATTGTATAACAACTTCTAAATTTAGTTAACAAAGATACAGCTTATCCCTTCAAAAGATTGAAAAATATTTTATTGAAATACAATAATTTTAAATTATAAATTATTTTATAATTATATTGTAAACATTATATTTTCAACAAAATAATTTTTAATTATTTAAAATATTTTACAATTGAATATTTTCAATTATAAATAATTGTTGAATTATATTGAAATTATTCAATTATATTT
>JAOXYD010075018.1:0-12515 GCA_028565735.1 Pinacopodium congolense
AATGCGTGAGGGAGATGAGTGGAAAACAGCTTTCAAAACAAAATATGGTTTATATGAGTGGTTAGTTATGCCATTTGCTTTAACTAATGTGCCTAGCACATTTATTAGGTTAATGAACCATATTGTGCGGGCTTTCATTGGCAGATTTGTGGCTGTTTATTTTGATGAAATTCTGGTTTATAGCAAAAACTTAGATGAGAATATGGATCATTTGAAAAGTGTTCTAAGTGTTTTGCGTGAACAACTGTTGTATGCTAACTTTAAAAAAGTGTTCCTTTTATACAGACCAGATGTTAGGGTTTAAACCTAGGGCATATAAATATCCATCTTATGTATTCAGATACAGCTTTGGACATCTTTTTATTAGAATTGAGAGAAACTTCTCTTGGGTACTTCAATGAACTGCAGAACTTATCAAGATTGATTTAATCTTGTGGCATTCAAATCTGAATTATCACTCCCTCTTCTCATCTTTTCTGGAGTGTGACATCTATATCCTTCTTTTTATCCTTTCTTTGTGTTTGTTATAACTTGATTTAGCTTTGTTGGAGGTATAAATCTATCTTGCTTGTTATGGATGTCTAGAATTAATTTAGGGATTACATCAATGATGAAGATCAAGCATCACAAGTGGCTTTGGATAAGGCAGAAGGAGTTGGACATGCTCAAGAGATTGGACAACAAGGGAAATACTTAAACTGGCCCAACAAAGAAATATTAGGGTAAAAGATTCATTGGAGAATCTTTGAGGTCTAATGACACGATTCTAGGCTAAACATGCTAAAACAGCTCTTAATAATCTGATAGTGGATCTATATTCAAGAAAAGAAGCTAAAACACGTAGACAAATGTTAATTAAAATTATAATGATGATTCAAGACTTCAAGCAATGTGTTGGACATGGTGAAGAGGGCTGGACCTATTGCACAATTTTAAATAACTCGTTTGGTACAATTAGACTATTTTGAGCATCTTTAAGCTAACTACAACTTTGTAATTTAATTTTTTAGAATGTCTAGTATAGTGTCAAGGACTTAAAAGAGTGGATTCTAGCCTTAAATAAGCCTATTTATATGTTAGGTTTATTTTTGGATCTAATCAGCCTATTAGCTTATATGTTAGGAAGTTGTTTTTTTAAACTAGGATGAGCCAAAACCCTATTATTGCATGTAAGGAATTCGGCTAAGTAATAAAGTTTAGTATAAAAAGACTTTATTTTATGTTATGTAGATAGACTTGATTAATTTCCATATTCAAAAAATAAAAAAAGAGTTCTTTTAGCATTACTTTAGAGGAAATCAATTCATGGTGTTTTGTAAAGACTTGATTTTCAATCAAGTAACTACTTGTGAAGATCAAACCCATTCCTTATCACCTTTATCCTTCATAAATTTTGTGGTGTGACAGAAATATCTTCTAATTCATTAGTTCAATTGTTGTATAATATTAAATAATCATTGGAACCTAGATTCATGATTTGTGTTTCATCCAATCTCAGGTAAAGAGCTTATCAGCTTGTGCATTCCTCCCCAATGTTCCTTGAGAGAGATATTAGTTAAAGAATCACCAAGGAGAGTTTTAATACGACATTTGGTATTAAAAGGACTCTTGACATTTCAAATGAACACCTTTTCTAGCCACACATGAGGAGAGTAGTAAAAAGAGTATGAGAGAGATGTGAGAAGTGTAGGCAAGTTAAATTGAGAGTTATAGGTTATATAAACCACTATCCATCCTAGTGAACCCTAGGTAGATAAATTCCATGGACTTTATTTGCAGTTTGCCTAGGTCCAAGAAAGGTCATTATTTAGTTTTTTGTATTTGTTCATGGGTTCTCTAAAATGGCACATTTAATTGCATGTCATAAAACTAATGATCATATATTATTGAATTATTCTTTTTTGAAACAGTAGATCCAGGAGAATGAGCCTAAGTATCAAGTGCTTTAAGGGGATTTTAACCCCCGGATGGAGAAGTAAAAGGAGGAAGCTACTGAGCCTAACTTTAGAGAGAAGAAATCTAAGATGGTTGGTAATTAAATCCTACTCCTTTTTGTTATCTGAAATGAATGATTCAAGAAGCCAAATAGACTTCAAGGTTTTTCTAACAGTGGAGAGGTGAAGGAAAAAATCTAGGAAAAATGCAAAGGGGAAAATACATCCTCCTCACCTCTTAGATGTGTTCTTATGAAGCTCTTGTTTTGGAATGCTTGGGGTATCAACAAACCCCAAAAGGTGCTGGGCCTTAAAAATTTTCTTTTTTCGAATAATCCTACCATTTTTGTATTATGGAGTCTCGAATAAATTCTATCCTCTGAATCAACTTCCTTGTCCAAACCCTTCTTTGGCCCTGCTCCTTTTCCTATAACCTTGATCCGGCCAATAATGCTAGGATCATCTATGTCTTGAACCCCTAATGAGGTCTCTTGCTAACTCACCTTTACCTTAGACAAATTGCTCCCCTTCAAACTACTTGACTGGCTCCCCTTTGAATTTTGAGCTTTCTTATGTCTATGGACACAATGGTGCCCACCTCAGAACCTCTCTTCTTAATTACTTCTCATCTCTCTTTTATCAAGAATCATTTTATAAACAAAAGCAGGTTAGCTGGTTAAAAGAAGGGGACAAAAATACCAAATTCTTCCATAGCTCCCTCCTTGTAAGACATAACAGAAATACTATTACCTCTTTCTAGGTCTTAACAACTATGTTCTGTCTCATCCCTTTGATCTCAAGCAGCATCTCTTCAAATTATTTCAGGATACTATACGAAAAGAATGCCATTCTCCTATAGGGTTGATAAATCTTAGAAGATCTTTAAAAATCTAACTTTCACCTCCCTTGATTGAGGGGCTTTGTGCCACCTTTTCTACTCGAGAAATTAAACTAGCCTTCTTTAGGATTCACCACTTTCAAGCTCTAGGACCTTATGGGTTTAATGGCTACTTTTTTAGACACACTTGGGATATTTTAGTAGGGGATCTCACTTTAATAGTGTTAGACTTCTTTCACCACCCTTCATCTGCATCTTACTTTCGCCCTCTCTCTAGTTGTAATATGATATATAAAGTCATTGCCAAACTTCTAAGTGGTAGAATCAAACTTATCCTTCCATCCTTAATCATTGGCAAACAATCTGCCTTTATTAAAGGCAGAAGAATTAATGATAATATTCTGCTAGTGTAGGAAATCCTATGTAATTATGACCTTGACAATGGTCACTGTCGTTGTACCTTCAAGATTGACCTTAAGAAAGCTTATGACTCCATTCACTAGGATTTTGTTCTCTAAGCCCTTAAAGTGATGTCCATCCCTTATGCTTTTATTAGATTGGTCCATGAGTGTATCTCAACCCCCTCTGTTGCTATCCTAGTCAAAGGAGAACCTACCAAATTCTTCAAAACTACTTGTGGTCTAAGTTAAGGAGACCTGCTGTCTCCTTACTTGTTCATCATTAGTATGGAAGTCTTCGCACAAATCCTCCATTCCATATCTCCTCCCACTCCAACTACTCTTACCAATAGAAATTTGAGAAACTTAAGCTAAGTCACCTATGCTTTACTGATGATTTACTCCTTTTTTGTGGGGCAAAATCCCCTTCAATCCATACCCTCTTTCAAGCCCTTGCCCTGTTATGCTCTTTCTCAGGCTTGTTCATCAATATCCTAAAAATCCAAGCTTTTATTATTCCTTCTTCCTCCCCTCTTCCTGCCTTAGTTTCTAGGCTTTTGCAATTCCCTCTTGGCTCTCTTCTTGTTGGTATTTTAAGGCTCCAGCTGATCTCCTCCAAACTCAACAAAGCAAATTGCTCTCCTCTCTTAGACAAAATTGAAAACAAAATTTGCTCCTGGAAAAAACAAATTCCGCCTTTGCAGGACAGCTCTAACTAGTCAATTTAGTCCTTAACTCCTTTTCACATCTATTAGCCCTCCCTTTTCCTCCTTCCCTTAGTAAAGTGGGAGGATGTTTGTCAACCTAAATTGGAAGGAGGCTTAAGCATCAAGCTCCTTAAACTTTGGAATAAGGTCCTCCTTGCAAAGCAACTTTTGGTTCTTTTTACTAATGTCGAAGCACTTTGGATGAAGTGGGTTCATAACATCTTTTTTTAATATAAAAAAGAAAAATAGATTAAGAGAACAAAGAATTTTGTACAAGGAGGAACTGAGTTAGCTAGAACCTTAAGGAATAACTAAATATAGTTTAGGACAGTCCTCCAGTGGGGAACCATACCTTGCTTCTGCACTGTCTTAGGTGTCTGTAAGTCTGGACGTAGCTACAAGTGCTCATCCTCATCAGAGTCTTCCTTTGGTCTTACTCACCTTCATATAAGGATTCTTAGAGTTGGAAGAAGATTTTGAAAACTAGACACCTTCATTCATAAGTTAATATTAAAAATTGGGAATGGGGAAAATGTTTTCCTTTGATTTGACCCTCAGCACACTGCTGGCATTCTACATACCACATTCTCTATCCACATTATATATGATCATAGGCTAGATAAAAGCAGTAATGTGTCGAGTATTATCCTCAATAATAGTTAGAATTAGCCTCAAGCAAACTCCTTTGGGCTCATTGAGCTTAAAAAAGATTAGTATCCCCTACCTTCCCCTTAGATCTAGGTTAGACTATTTTGAATGGGAAGGTAGATCCAAATGCTTTTCAAATAAGGAAGCCTTTCAGTTTTTTATCCCTTCTACTAGTCCAATTTCTTGGGCTAATCTAGTTTGGTAAGCAAACGCCCTTCCTAGAAATGGTTTTTTTAACACCCCATTACCATAGAATATATACCCGAACATCCAGAGGATATTGACGAATATACCCTATGAGAATGACATGTTAAAGCAATCATAATCACTATTATAACATCATAGAACACAAGTAATCTACAGTTCTCATTTCATTTACAAAAATCATATTGTTTACAAAGTCATTACATCTCATCCTACACACGTATTTACGAATCCAAAACATCTTAATGTTAACTATTTTATCTATATAACATGTACACATGAAATGAGAAACTAAATAAACATATTCTGTCTAAACTCTGCAGGTTTCAGCTGACTAGACCTTTAATTCATTCTTGAGTATAAAAGTGATAGAACTAAACTTCTAACAAATTGCCTTTAAAACTATGACTCCTCAGTACCTGAAAAATCAATATTTGCAATTTTGATAGGTTTTTCAAACTTAGTGAGTGAATCATTATCATTATGCTCACTCGAGTCAAAACACAATATCAAGAGAATGCAACCAAATTCTCAAGTATATCACATTATTCACCTCAATCATTAATTTCATCAACATGTATACAAATATTGTAGGTCTTTATATCAACACAGTTTAGTACTATGTCACAATCATGTAAATGTGCACAAAAATAACATAATAATATATCAGTTGAATTTTATCTTTCTTTGAAATTAATCATATGATACATGTAAGATATATACATAATGCATATGAGACTCCACTTCCCTTTTTATTTTGTTATGACCGAGCACCTAATTTAACTTTCCTATATCCATTACAGATACCGAGCATATTTAAGATACTATTTCGTATCCATTGTGGATACCAGGCTCATTAATCCAACCTGTGGCTCTATGTGCACATTTCTAAGCTTTAAGCTTTTTTCATATAGGTCACTCTGATCACAACTCCTTTATTTGACTATACATATCAACGTAATGAAAATGCATCAAGTCATATATTATGTTATCAAAAATTCTCATTCAGTATGCACAATCATATAGCACATTCATTGGATCTCAGTCCAGCATTCAATATATAGTTGAAAACACAATTTTCATATTCATATTCAATTTGGAAATACTTCATATATAGTCCTAAATATCAAACCCCTTGAATATTTGATGGTCCGAAACTATCATAATCATATCAGTAACAGTTCAATATCTAATAATTAATGAAAATCAATTCAAATATAGTGAGTAAAAATCTAGATTAACTCATAGTTGGCCCCAAATAACTATTGTCTTTATATGTTGGTAATGTCTGGATAATGATGACCACTTTGTACTTTTAATCATGTAATACACACATATGTAAACTTTACTAACTTGTTTATTCAAATAAGTACTAATCATACATATGTATATGTGATGTTCAATGCATGCTCAATTACTTTTCTCAGGTATGAACCCTTATACATAGATCTTTTGCTTATATACTATACATCTGAAGACCATTCAAACAAAATTTGATTAATTAGGTTTGTACCCTCAAGTTCGCTTGATTTTCTCAAAAGTTTTCAACCATACTTTACACTTATCCTTGACTATTGTCATGATCAAAAACTTCTTATAACATACACATAATTGTTACTTTAAATATGAAATTTCAACAAGCTAAGTCTATACATTTACCAAACATTTTCCAGCCAGATATATTCATACATTTACCTAATTCTCATTCATAATTACCCCAAGTTCTTCAATGCTCATTCCTCTATACCTTATAAACATTATGATTATCTTTTAAGATCATATTTTCATGAAAAGAACTTACTTACTCCTTAGACAAATCAAAATTTCCAGGTTTAAACTTATCCACATAAAACAATCCAATCATTAGCAATCAATTAACTATAGAAACTTATTAAGATATCTTTTGGTCATACTATTTCATAGAAGCATTAATAAGACATCAATGATCATTTTAAATGTTTTATTCTTTGACTAATTCGAGCCTTAATGTCCTAAAAAATTAGGACATAATATAAGATACTTGTCCAGGGGTCTATCATAGGTAGTAGTAGGAAAACAAGCATAACACGCAAGCTCTAGGCACTATTTTCTCAAGATGTTTTCATAGAGGTCAAGCTAAGTCCTATATCTACAACTTTCATTCTTTGAGTTTTTTCACATTCATGCTCTAAAGATATGTAAATGGATCACAAGAGTGAAACTAGAATTTCACCTACACAAGGATCTGTCACAAGCAATATTAGGGAAGTAAGTATAACTCAAGCTCTAGTTACTATTTTATAAAGATATTTTTACTGACGTTAATCTAAGACTTATATCAAAAAATTTTATTTTTTGATTTTTGTCAAATTCATACTCTAAAGATATGTAAAATGGATAGAAAATGGAAGGTGATTTTCGACCTACGGCACATTATCAACATCAACACCATATATAATTCATTCCAATTTCATCACCATCAATGTTCTAGTCTAACATTCCATAAATACCAATCTTTTACTTTCTTGTCTAGCTCAAATTCCAACCCAAAGATCAAGCTAAATCAACTCTCTATGCACGAAGAAAATGAACACAAATTCAAGGTAACATTAGGTTGGTTTTTGGCTAGAAGAGAAGACAAAAAAAAATCTGATATGTTAACCATCTTAAGAAGGGCACAAGGTGAGAGAGCAAGGTGTAGAAATTGGACACAAACATAAACAAAACACATGGCTGCAAGGTGAGAGAGTTTCGATGATGAGAGAGGAAGAAAGAAGATGAAACGAACCAAAATAAAGTTGCTCCCATGCTCCCAAAAACATTAACACCTAGGTGTTAGGTGTCTCCTTTTTACAATGCCATATTTCCCTAAGAATGTTCTCCATTTGTTTTGCTCTTTTTTTTTCCAAATGACACCATTAAGCTAGGTCATTTATAACCCATTCATTGCTACCATTTGTCAACTAATTAGCTATGCCATTTGTCACTTAATTTTCCATGCCAAATGTAATTTTCCAACATTTTTCCTAGACGAAATATACATTGTCATCCGTTAATTTTCGAGTTGCAACAATTAACTCCAAATTTATTTCTTGTAATTAGTCAAACCAAAATTAAAGACATACACAATACAAAAGTCATATCATGATCATTTTTCATACATGGGAATGAGTTAATCAAGTGCATATACATTTTTTGCAATGTGTACTAATTCATAATTTGTGTCTATATGATATTGTTATGCAGGTGATATGCATATGAATGAAATGCAATTCATGACTTTTCAATGATATCACTTCGATGCCATAGTCTAGGGTTTTAATCCCCCAATTTGAAAATTCGGCTTTTATAGTTTTATTCTCTTGATAGCTTTCAAAGGCAAACTTACAACAAGGTATCAGACTAAGTACTCTTCTTTAATTGTTAGTACTCCATTGTATCTAGACTAACCTCATGCAACTTTGGTATCAAAGCTAGAGTCCACCCCCTTCTCTCTACTTTTCAATGTATATCTCAGATTTCTTAAAGACATTATGCTTATTTAGCTTCTCCTCTTGTGTTTAGGTTTTGTGGAAGGATAGGAATGAATGAACCTTTAAGGATAGTCAGAATACTGTGAAGACACTCCTAATCTCTACTTGCTTACTAATGAGAGAGATCTTTCTTTTTAACCATCCAGAGATAGCTAGTTTTAATCGTAGGGGTCGTTTGATTGAGCTTTTGGTTGTAGTTTTTGGTTATAGATGTTATATTTTTTGTATTTGGTTTTGTCTATTTTTATAGATTTTTGTGTTGTCTGTCTTGATTTCTATGCTATATTAGAGTGTTTTTTTTCCGATTTCTGTGATGTTCTTTATTGATTTTTGTGTTTAGAAAATCTAAAAACCAGATCCTAAAACTAAATCATTTTCAAATAGCTCCATAGTGACATCAAATTCAACCGAAACTTTTAAGTAGCTAACATTTGTGTGTTGCAGTTCCGTAACTATTCTTTTGATCTCAGGCGCTCATTTACAATTTGTTCATTCTTGGAAAAAGGCTACTACGAAGAACATACTCTCAATGAAGACCCCCCCTTTCCACCAGAAGTGAGCCTATACTGATACAAGACTTTGAAGAATCTAAAGAGGATAAGCAAATTTCTACTTTGTCCAAAATTAGAGCCATCTAGGAAAGTGCAGAAGCAAAGTTTGATTCCCCTTAATGGATAGTCTGCAACCTGAACTAGTCTATTCTCAAGGCTCACACCAACTTATACATGGCTTGTCTCATCATTAGGATACCTAGATCTTCACCTCTTGGAAAAGAAAGAATTTCAAAATGATGACTTCAAAGCCTCAAGGGAAAAGACCAAAACTCCTATATACAAGTCGGTAAAATAAAAGGCAAATTGATAGTGCAAGTTAACTCTCAGCAAGTAGGAGGCGTGGATATAGATATTTTTTAACCTTTAGCTACTTTTGTCAAGTTTGGCAGACCACTTGGTTTGATTAAGAAGGGATCCAAATATGCCTAGTCCAGATTCTGCCTTTAGGCTTTAGGTTCTTGGGCCTTTGTTTTGGCTTTTAGTTAAGGTTGTTGATGTTTGGGCTTTTGCTTTCTATCTTTGTGTAGTGACCCAATTCCTATAAATATAGGAATTCACTGTTCAGAAAGTCATTTCACATGCATAATTGTGAATTGCATTTCATAAACATGCTTAAATTACGATATGGAATAATGGTAAATGTGTTAGATGCATTCAATTGATCATTTCCAAGTATAAGTGATTTTGATGTGATTATTGTGCAAATGTAAATTTATTTGTGCCTTGACTTATGAATTTTTTATTTTGGAATGATTAAAGGGATGAAAATTGAGGGATTGGTGGGATGATAAATGTTTTAGGAAATGGAAAAGGGTGGATTGATGAATTATAAGATGTTTTAGGGAGGGGTTTTTAATTTAGATATCATTAGAGTCAAATTTTGATTTCAGGACCAAAATCTAGTTTAATTTTTCAACACATTTTCTATCTTGATATAGTGTGAATTTGAAGGAGCATAAAGAAGAAATGTTGTAGCCTTGGTTGGATTTTGGCGAAACAATCAAGTTAAAAGGATAAGTATAATGAAAGTTACGGTTGTTTTACTAAATCTATTCATGTTAGGATACTGATTTGGAAATCCTAGATGTTTCATTTTAATTTAGAACCTTGGAGTCTGAGTTAGGGTGCATATGAAACATGAACATTGTTCATATATGTCTTGTGGACATGCTTATAAAATTTCATGATCAAATGATCGATGGTTAGCGAGTTATGGTGAATTAAACAAGGGATGACAAGTTAAAGAGAATGATTAGTAGGGTATAAACCAATGAGAATGTGACATTTGGACCAATTATGTTTCATTACTTACCACCATTAGTTTTTAACCATTTTAAGTCCAATTTCTGAACATTTTCTTATGGTTTCTTCTTCCTCCTTTGTGACTTTCAATCACTAACCTTAACCTACATGATTCTTAATGAGTTCTTCCAAACACCTCATCTCTTACCTTGATTGAAGCACGGGTTTGCATGGTTTAGAGAGCTAAAAAGGGACTTGTTTAAAGTATAACAAGTAACTATATGGTCCCTCTTGATAAAGCATGGAAGCATGAGATGTATGTAAGTGTGTAGAGTTGAAATAGGCATGAGATTGGAACAATATACATGAAAACCAAGGTTAATTTAATGTCTGAATTTTTGACACATTTTTCATGAACTTAGGATTCAAATATGAAAGAAACTTAATGAAAGTTATATAGCTAGATTTTAGTGAGATATTGGTGAAAGAATCATGTAAAAAGGATGAATATAACTAGAGTTATGATCATTCTCTCGAAACTGCTTATGACATGTTCTATTCTAAAAAACGCGAATTGTGTCTTAATTTTTGAGGTACTTAGAGCTCGAATTTGGAGTAGGTTAAAAGAAGAGAATTATAGAGTAATGTCTTAGAGACACATTAATGAAAGAAGGGCATTCATTGGATGAATGAAACTACTATGGCTATTTTTCATAAACTTCCCAATAGAAACCTTTGGTTCTAGAACCCGTGTATTCAGCCTTGATTTTAAGATGGTTAAAACCTAATTTTGAACAAGCCTCAAACATGAAAGTTGTATTTTATACCTTATCCTATCATTTATGAAATAATCATGATGATTGAACGAGTATAACTTAAGTTATGGTTAGTACATCAAAACTACATTTAGTGAAACCCTAAACTTGGAATAGAAAGTTAAGTCCTGATTATAAAGCATTTAGAGGCTTAATGAGAAAGAGCTTAAAGCATGAAATATATAGATATGGATCTTAAATTGACTATAGTGAAAGTAGCATGTCATTTGGATTAGTGTATCAAAATTTATGCCTATTTTTCTGAAATGCAACTATAGTGAACTTCGGAAATGAGACTTTCAATGGGTGTAGGATAAAGTGTTAGAAGATTCAATAAGCTTCGATTGTGCAATGTTGATATATATTAAAGATTGGATGGTTGGTGTTATTATGTATGAATAAAGTGAATTAGAAGTGATTGAATATGAATCGGGCATGCATTACTCATGACATATTCGTGCATGCATAATTGGTCATTATGCAATTGGACAAATAATAATATGTGCATGTCACACAATTATAAGAGAGCACATTGAGCAATATCTAGACATCTCTTGAATAGCTAGACATTGAATATCTAGAGATCTTTGTGAGTTGGAATAAAGTGCACAATCACTCTATACATAGTGTTTAATGTGGTTATTTCAGTTTCTGCTTATAGTTTCTAAATTGTGAAAACTGATCTAATTATATATATAATGTGGAGGTATAAGGTGGTTTGTCTACTGCTATTCTAGACACTGAGTATCTGCGGATGTTCGGTATCAGGAATATATTGGGGTGCTGACTTGTATGTGAACTTTGAGACCTATATGCTTAATTATGTTAAATGCCAGACTCTAATTCTATAATTGTATTTAATATATGTGTTTTACATGTGTTCCCATTCTAATTTAATTGAAACTATTTGATATTGTGTGATTCCCAACCATAGGTTGGATACCAAACTTAGGTCCGATGATTATAAAAATGCGGACTATATTTGTATTCTGATTGATTGTAGGATCTGTAATGTGTTTTTTTGCATTCATGAAAAGCATAATCACATTAGTGGCATTGTTACTAAGCTGACCAGGCTAGCCGCAGATATGTGTAAACCCACTTTCCATTATGGATCGAGGTTGGCACCCTAAAAGAATCTGTTTTCCACTACGGATCGGAGTTGGCATTTAAAGAATGAGCCTAGTATCAGCTACTGATATGGGCCAGTAAATGGCACAGACTGATGTACACCTCAAGTCAATTATGGACACCCACAACAAGCAAGATATATTTTCACCTCCAAGAAAGCTAAATCATATTATAACAATCATAAACAAAGGATAAAAAGAAGGATATAGATGCCACAATTAAGAAAAGATGAGAAGAGGGAGTGCTAAGTCAGATTTGAATGTCACAAGATTGAAGCAATCTTGAAAAGTTATGCAGTTCGATAAAGAACCCACAAGAAGTTTCTCTCAATTTTGATAAAAATATGTCAAAAGATGTATTTGAATAGATAAGATATATATTTATATGCCCTAGGTCCAAACCCTAACAAATGGGCTGAAAACAAATCTATTTGGTATGTCCATTAGACCAAATTCGTAATACCTAGCCTTAATGGGCTAATTAACCCATTTATGACCCAACTGAATCTAATATCTGCCAACTAAGTACTTGG
>JAOXYD010075029.1:0-12515 GCA_028565735.1 Pinacopodium congolense
TCTAATAACTATAAATTAAATAAAAACAGAAAATAAATAAATTAAAACCTAAATAATAATCAAGACATAAAGCATAACTAAAATAAAAACATGAAAAGAAATTTAATTTAAATTGTTAAAGACAAAATTAATATTAAAAGCAAATAAATGTTGTAATATAAAAAGGACTAAAACAATAAACTTAGAAATAAAACATAACATTTACCTAATTAAATAACAAAGAAATTCAGAAATTAAAATAAAATAAAAACAAATCAAAACATCAAACAAATTCGGACAGTGGCGAAAAATGCAGCAACTCCATTTTGTACGTCTGAGTTCGTCCATTAAGTGCGTCCTGGTTGCATGGTCCATCCCTGGCAAGTGCGTGCTCATGCAAGCTCCTGGTGCATCAGTCCACTTGCCAAGTTCACCTGACCCACTGCAGTCCACCCTCAAGACAGAAGCGCATTAGTCTCCAAGCCGCCAGCGGAAGACTCCTCAGCAGCAGCTCTCCACGCTCCTAGCCGTCCCAACCGAGACAGCGGCTGCCTCTCTCCCAAGCCAAGACCAGCTGTCAGACCAAGCCTCTCACCTGTCCATCTATTCCCCCTCGCACAACCGTGCCTCCCTTCCAGACAGCAGCTATTGTCTCTGCTTTTATACCTAGGGATTGCCGAATAAATCAAATTAAATCCCCCTTGCTATTGTGTTCCGAATGTTGCCTTGTGCTCACTGTTTTGCTTAATCAAAATGGTGAGGTCAAAAAAAATAGGATTTTGATTTTTTTTTCTTTTTTAAATTAAAATAATTTTGGATTTTATTCAAATAGATTTAATTTCTCATGTTTTGGCCCAAAATTTGTGTTATTGCAATAAATCTGTTAATAAACAGAATATAACACAAATTAAATATTTAAACAATAAAATAAGATTGAAATAACATTTAAAAGCATATGAAAATTTAATAAATTTAAATCTTATCAAGACATGAATGCAAGATGAGATAAGTTAAGATGAGAACGATTAGTGATCCTTTGTTAAATATCACTTTATGATTTGGATGGAGGAATGATCCTTCTTATATCTCCAATCTCTTAGTAGCTTATCCTCTTCCCTCTCATCTTTTGGTTCCACAATTTGCTCTTGTAAGGTTTTTCCTTCATCCTTTTCTTCAAGGGGGAGCTTTTATAGGTCCTTGGGTAAACATATATCATCATACTTAAAAATTTTCTCACTTTCAAGGGAGTTACTCTCATCAAAAACAACATTCACAGATTCTCCTATATCTTAATTTCTTTTCGTAATCACTCTATATGCCTTAATAGTTAAAGAATAGCCTAAAAATTTTCCTTCATCATTTTTAGAATCAAAATTTCCTAAACTATCCTTAGTGTTTGAAATATAAGACTTACAACCAAAGGACCTATAAATTTTGATTCTAGTCATTTCTTAAAGTCATTTTTTTTCTTTGTATTATACCATTTTATGTCTAACATTAACCCTATTAATTATATGACATTTATATGTGACACGACCTTAAAATACATAGGAAATGCATATTCGTTAATCATAATTCTAGTCATTTCTTAAAGTCATTTTTTTCTTTATACTATACCTTTTTTTTTTGGGAGTTTAGGGCCCGAGAACTTATATGAAATGACATGATCGCCATACAATGATTCAAATAGGTCATTTTAAAATTCTCTACTGTAATAACTTCTAATAGATGTAATTGAAAAACCTTTTTCATTTTTCATTTTCTTATAAAAGTTTATAAAAGATTTAAAATAATCATCCTTAATAATTAAAAGCAACACCTATATAAATCTACTAAAATTATCAACAATAATAAAAGCATATGTCTTGCCACCTAAACTAGCTACTCTAATAAGGCCATGATGTGTTATCTGCCTATCTAAGTTTTAAAAGAGAAATAACTAAGAATACACTTAACAATTTCACAACACATAAAAGGCAAGTGTACCTATCAAATGTAATATAGTTAGGATAAGTCTAGGTGTTGAACCACAAGGACGACTATTACTAATGAATTTCTATCTAGATTTAGCTAGCTACTCAAAAATGAAAGGTTGATTGATTGATTTCATGGTAAAAAGAAAAATATTAAAATTTAAATTTCCTATACAAAATTATAAGAAGTAAAAGTCAATAAAGAAGCTAGGATTCAGGGAACTAATACCTCTAGGATGTGTACATAATCATTGTTTATCTCATTGTAACTCAAATTCCAGATTTGTTATAATGTAGATTCCCTAACGTAAACTATACTATCTCTCAAGTTATGTAACTATTATAACCTAATTATACATCTCCTAGGAATGTTTTAATAATGAATATCTTATATTCAAGTGCCAATTCCATAATTTTTAGGTGTACATTTAATTAATTCTTGAATAAGGTGTTGCTTATGTTATTTTGGATAATTGTTCATGTTATGCAAAAATATAGTGAACATGTTGAAGCACTTTTGGAGCTATAAGAGGCACGGGATCAATTTAATGAGTTAGACCATAATATGATGAAGTTCCACAACAATTTTTAAGACAATATGATAATACATTAATAATGAATCAAGAGAAGAACACCAGAAGTTTAATCAAGCACCAATTTTTGTAAAAATGAATATAGCAATATATTAGGTGCAATTGTGGAGTTCAAATTATTATAAAATTTTATGGGGTTTAATATCATCTTGTGAGGAACCTACATATCAAATTTCATTACCAATAGAGGTGTTTAGGAGAAGTTATGGTCAAAATACTAAGAAGAGATGAAAGTTGAAAAAGGCCAATTCGTTTTAGCAACAGAAGTAAGACTTCATCGAACTTAGGTTGCTGTCACTATAACGACTTTGCAGTTTTTTAAAATAGCTGAGATGATGTGTTCAAGTTGAGTTCTATGATATTTTGGGTTAGGAAGACATGGAAAACCCCTAGAAGCTACCATTCCAAGCTTGAGGAACATCTAAGATGAAAAAAGAAGTGATTTTGAAAGAGAAAAACATCAAGAAACTTAAGATCAAGGTGGAGAAATCAAGATTCAACGGGTTGTCCAAGTTTTCCGAAAAAAGGATTTCCACATTCATCAACTATCTATTCTTCCATTTCTTTTGCTTTAATGTTGAATTTGAATACATGTTTGTTGACATTGATTATGGATTTCTATATCTAGGTTAGGGTTTATGCTTAAATTGCTGTCCAACTTTTATCTTAATGATTTAGTATGTGATTGTTTGTGTTAATTTTTAAGCTTATAATCACTTCGAATCAAGAGTACGTTTTGATTTATTTGAGTTACGTTGAACAAAATAATTGGTGATCTAATAAACCTACAATTATCATATTAACATGTAATTGAAGAGAGATCTTAATTTCTTATTAATTATCCTTAGGATTGCTTCAAATTCAATTTCATGTTGAGGAATAGTGTTGCGATCTAAGAGATTGCAATTCAAATTGTAAGTATCTCAATTAGGATTAATTTATTAGATCTAGAAAGAGGCTAATAAAACTATTGGATTCCTAGGATCAAGCACAATTAAATCAATAGGGTTAAAGAAGATAAACAAGGATATAATAATCCTTAAGTTTCTATCATTGGGTAACTTAATTATTTTGCTTTCTTATGTGATTTGATTAATCAAATTCATTAGTTTATTTTATCTTTCAGTTTATATAATTTTCATTTCCCTTAACCAAAGTGCAATTCAGAATGTTAGGTGTCTATATTCAATCTTTTTCAGTTTAATATTTGTTATATTATAAGTTATAAGCTATATACTAGCAGTGTAGCAAAAAATAGCAAACAGGTTTTTGGCGCCGTTGTTGGGGATTGAAATTTTAGCACCATATTCAATTTGGATTCTTTTAATTTAAATATGTTTTACAATTTTTTTGTGTGATTTCAGGTACATGAACACAGAAGTAACTAGGAGTTTAAGCAAGCTAGAGGATGCTGAAATTTTGGACATTACCAAACACAAAAGAGAACTTCAAAAAGTGAAGTGCTAAGAAACTATCAAAAAAATAATAACAGATGGAAGGAATTAAGGTGAGTATGAAAGAACTCTCATGGACTTCATGAGGCCTGACTTTAACATCAATAAGCTGGATATTACAAGACCCTTAATACATGCTAATAATTTCAAGATTAAACCATCGTTATTGAACATATTTCAAATGAACATTCAATTATATGGCCAATGAAGATCTGAATGCTCACCTGACCAACTTCTTAAAAATCTACAATACATTTAGATACAATGGCCTTTTAGAAGATGTCATGAAGATTAGACTATTCCCGTTTACCTTGATGGACCAAGCCAAGACTTGGTTAAACTTTATAAATCTAGGGACCATTATAACATGCAATTAACGAATTTAGCTAAGTATTTTCCATTGACGAAGACCACCAGAATTATCAAACAGATAACAAATTTTTTATTGAGTGAAGGTAAGTATTTGTATGAGGAATGCGAAAGGTTTAAAGAACCACAAAGTGGTTATCCCTTCCATAATATACCAAGGGAATTTCTGTTGTAAATGTTTTATAACGGAGTTAACACACAAACAAGAGGCACAATAAATGCAGCAACTAAGGGATCTCTAATTTTAAAGATAATAGATGTAGCTCATGAACTACAAGAAGACATGGAAAATAATAGCTGCTTATTAAAAATGGAAAAGAGTAGGAAATTGCCTTTGAAGAAGCAGAAGGGTGTTATTGCCATAGATTCAATGATTTGTGAGGGTGATACATCATTGGTTTGAGTTGTGCAGGTAAGGAAACCATGTGATAATAGATTTTTTCTTAATAGAGAGTGATAACATAGAGCAAATGAATTACATGGTAGCTAAATAGTAAGGAGGTAACAATTCTTACTCTAATACATATAATCCAAGGTGGAAGAACCATCCAAATTTTTTTTTAGGTTAACAATACAAATGACCACATAAGAACTCATAGCCTTCTAGGATTTTAGCAAGATAGGCTTAGAGCATTGGAATAAAAGATGGAAACACTAATGGATGTATTACATTTCAAGTTCACAAGCCAAGATGAGAGTCAAAAGAGGATGAAAGCAAAGTTCAAGCTGATTATAAGGAATCATGCCTGTTCCATCCACAATTTGGAGGTTCAAGTTCAGTAGCTAGCTAATGAATTATTAAATAAAAGTGTAAAGAGTCTCCCAAGAAACACAAAATCCAATCCAAAGAAGCAGCTGAAGGCCATGAAAGAAATAAACAAGAAAGAACTAGAAGAGCCATTTAAGAAGAAGGTCGAGCCCCGTAATGAAGAGAGCCTAGAAAAAGAAGAGGAGGAGAAGGAAACCAAGTTATATTTGTCACCACCACCGTACATCCTAAAGATCCCATTCCCATAAAGGTTGAAGAAGAACTAAATGGATGCTCAATTTTTTAAATTTTTAGAGAAGTTGAAAAGGTTACAAATTAGCTTATCTTTTGCGAAACAATAGTTTAATGGTATCTTTAACATAAAGTTGTAACTCCATCATTACCAATCACTTGCCATCAAAATTACAAAATCCAAGGAGTTTTACTACCCCTTTTGCAGTTAGTAATCTTAATTTTTTTTAACTATTTATATGATTTAAGTGTAAGAATTAATCTTACAACTTTGTTAATTTTTAGGAAATTAAAGTTGTGGGAAATGAAGCCAACACCAACACTTATACACTAGGTAGTTTAGTTAATCAAGAATTCGGTTGGTATGGTGGAAGACATGCTTATTAAAATGGACAAATTCATCATTTTAGTGGTTTTCGTTGTGCTAGATGTTAAAAGGATCGTAATTTTCCATTAATTCTTAGTAGTCCATTCATGAACACCATAAGATCATTAGTTGATGTACATAAAGGGAAGTTAGTCCTTCGTATTAGTGATGACCAAGTGGAGTTTAGTATGAGTAATACATTGAAAAATACAGCTGAGGGAAGTGTTTGCATAAAGATAAATGTGGATGCTGAGTATGGAATTGAGCAAACATGAAAATAAGGAAGAGGTTGATTTTAAAGATGATGAAGGAATTAAGAAAGAGGAGGGTTTGGGTAAGAATTTTCAACAAGAACCTTTAAGAAGAACAACCGCCCCTCTTCTCTCCTTAGTGAAATGACCTGTGCTCAAGTTACAATCCTTACTTCAATATTTAGGGTATGCTTTCTTAGGTAAGGGAGAAACACTACCCATTAGTTTTCTTAAAGACTTGATTTTGGAACAAGAGAAGAGGGTGGTTAAAATAAGAAAGAGGAGGATTAGAGTAAGGTTAAAGTTGATTCCAAGTAAAATCAAGTCTCGGTGGAGGGGACCATTTAAAATTGATAAAGTTAAAAAAAAGTGTCAAAAACGAACTGGCACAATGGAAAGTTATTACTTGGAGAATTTCCACTAAAAGAAAGGGAAGCAATCTCTTTCCTTTCTCTTGTTTCTTAAGTTCAAAACTGAGTATGGTCAAGCTAATGACCCTAAATTAGCATGTTTTATTTATAGTTAGGATTTTATTAAGTTAGTATGATTGTTTATGCATTTTATTTTAAACTTTAAGTTATTTTGTATTGTATTTTATGATTTATTTGTATTAATAATTCAAATACAAGCTTGGTGTTTTATTTGTAGGTTTGGTGGATGGAATAAGCGTATATCTTCTTTCTTCAAAGTCTTCTAGTCATATGGATTGGAATAAACTCTCTTAAGCCATGCCTATAAATAGACTTCAATTTTTAAGGAAACTTTGTTATCCTTTGCTCTTTTACATTTCATGCACTTAATTTGTTTTCATCCTCAAAATTGAGGACAATTTAGGTTTAAGTATGGGGGGGAAAGATGAACTTGACTATATTTTTTCACTTATTCACACACTTGAATTGTCGTGAGTTTAATAAGAATGACTTGAATATCTTATCCTTGAATGGTTGAAATTAGGAGTTGATTGCTAATTATGGCATTTTAATTCAATTAAAGTTTTTAATTATGTGAGCATTAAGCAATTCTTGAATGATTTCTAACACAAATTTTTTTTGTTTAGTTTTAGGGATTGCATGTGTTTTAGGTGACCTTGGTGTATAATATCAAGTTTTTAAAAATGTTTCTTGTAAATGGTCATGTGAATTTGGAATTGTTTTTTATTTAATGAATGACAAATTTGTATGAGCTTAAATAAAGTGTGCATAAAGATTTACTCAATTGGCATCGATAAAAACGTTGAATTTCATGAATGGAGCTATTATCCATTTATCATTGTGAGCTAGTTGAGTTACCAGGGGTGAACATAACAAAATGTTTATCTTCACGTTAAAAGGCTAAATGATATTGAAAACAAGCCAACAATGGTACTCAAGTTGAATAACCCAGGGATATTCACAACAAAATATTTTCTCTCACATAGAAAGGCATGTTATAGCCCTAAATATTTACTCTAATCTGAAACTTAAGTTATGCTTTATGTTTATTGTTATGTCCTTAAACAAGTTTTGCATGATAATTTCCATGAATGTAGTTAGATGCTTGACATTGTAAATTGAAGTTTACCTATTTGGTAAGCGTGTGAATGTGTGTGATAATAAAAAAAATTTCAAGAGATAGTTGCGATATATTAGTTAAATCAGAGGCATTAACTGAAATTTGTTTTTACTTAATTAACTTTCAACTCTTGAATGACTTTTTTTAAGTGGATATTTAGTTTGTTGCTTAAAGACAAGCAATAATTCAAGTATATGGGTATTTGTTATCACCTAATTATACATCTTCTAGGAATGTTTTCAAAATGATTATATTAAGTTTTATGGGCAATTCAATATGATTTGGGTGTATATTTTATTAATTCTTTAATAAGGAGTTACTTATTGAATTGTAAAACAAATTATTAGTTTTATGCTCAAAACGGCAAGTATACAGGTCGTAACTTGTAGTAAAGAATGGATATCGATCCCACAAAGATTGATTTTAGTCACCACTTAACTTAGGTTCTATTTTTTTTAAGAAATAAATTCAAATATTAATAAACTGGAAAATAAATAAAATAAATTAAAATAATAATAATAGTCAATTGAGACAAAGTGTAGGAATTTAATAACCAAAGTTTAAGATTATGAGTCGTTCTATCACTATTTTACTTCCCTCTTCACTTAATGATCCAATTTTGTTTGACTCAAGACTTTCTAATGCTTAATTACCCTCTCTTAAGGTGTAATTAATTTTCCATAGCCAAATAGATTAGGATTAATTATGCTATCTCTAGCCTTACTAACTTTTACAAACCATTCAACTAGATATTAAGCAATTTTATAGGTAATTTTCATCAAATAGTCAAGATCTCTCTTCAACTATTTGTAAAAACCTGAATATGTATAGATTTATTGGGAGCCATCCCTCGTTGCACTACCCAACACAAATACCTAACTCACCCTCCTGGTCTATTGCAAGGATACCCAACTTACTCTATTGGTCTATTGCAAGGTTTAAACTCAATATATATCACAAACATCCATTCATTGAATCAAAAATAAAGAGTTCCACAAAATAGTTCAGGAACAACTCCTATAAAGTGTTTAGTTACTAATAACAACAATAAATCTATCAACAATCATGTTTCCCATACAAACAAGTAGTAAGGAAGGTAAAGAATAAACTAGATAAAGTCTTGAAGCTCTTCTCTTCACTTTTAGAATGCTGAAAAATCTGGGTATTGATGTTTCTTAATAATTTCCAAGGTTGATTGAGTTGCCTCCTTTGGGAAACCACCAAAATCCTCTTCCTTGCCTCTTCTTAGATGTTGTCCAATGAATGTTGGAGGCTTCTAGGGTTTAGAACACTTATATATGTCAAATGTAGAGTCCCAATACTTACCATCCCACGTTTGACTTACACAAGAGTTAGTTACGATGTCACGATAATGGCTAGCCACGATCGTGACAGAGGGTTTGCATCTAGAAGATGTCATGATCGTGATAGGTCACCCTCGTGACACCCTATTTGACATATTCAAGTCTCCTTCACTCTTTAGACCATAACTTCTACTTTGGAGCTCTGATTAACTTGAAATTTGAATTGGAGACTCCTAACATCTTGATCTTCCTCCCCACCAATTTCATGACCATCTGAGCTATAAAAGTTTCCTAGTAAGCCATCAAAGTCACTTGCAAAACATCCAAGTCTAAAATCCTGATACCTATAAAATCAACCAACAAAGTGCATCAAACTATCCTTCAAATAATCTTAAAATCCACCCTTAAACACCAGACAAAATAAAGAAACACTTAAACACTTCAAAGATCATGTAAAGATGCAAAAAATGCAAAACATGAAATAAACTAAAGCTAAAACAAATAATAAAACACTTTAAAAAAAGCCTAAAAAATAACCTTAGAGCACACTTATCAACTTCCCCACACTTAAACCTTTGCTTGTCCTCAACCAAAATCAAACATAACCATAACATTCTATCATTTCATCTTCCCAAGGATTAAGAGCATGCAATCTTTCAAACTTTGGAAAACTCAAATGTCAAGCTACTACACACATTAACACTAGTTTTCATCGGCATACATAAACAAACTTAACTTATGATAATATCGATCAAAGGCAAGCATAGAATCAAAATGGATTTTCCTCAAGGAGTTTACTCATTGCACTCAATTGTTTAAAGGTTAGTATTTCACTCAAAACTCTCTATAGGAAAGCACACTACCATAAGTTACACTAATTCTTCTCTACAGTGATTACAAGCACAAATTGATGAAAAGGACTTTGCGAAGGGTTGTAATGGGGCTAGGGTTAAGGTAGGTCAAAAAGGGTATGCAGGGTTCTTCACAAGCTTTCATAAAATACTAAATGTACAAAAGGGATGACAAAATACATTTTTGAGATATGTAAAAGGATATAACTACTACTACTCTACACTTACTGTTGGTACTACATGTTATTCCTTTTCTTTTCTTTTTCTTCTTTGTCTCTTCTTTTTTTTTCATTTGATTTTTTCATCTTATTTTTGTGTCTCTTTTTTTAAAACAATAATAAAGAAACAATGAACAAAACAATAGCTAAATACAACATGCTCTATAAGTAGAAATACTAAAATTTGCTCAACCATCTCAGAAAACAAAAATTGTAGCCAAAAATCCCAAACTAATGCTTAGCACACTATTAAACATGTGATTGGGTAAGCTAATAGGTTTAAGGTTTTAAAATGGGGTGTTTTCTTCATGAAATTAAAAGGTCAAATGCTCAAAGGGATTTGCAAAGGATAATAACATGGGTAGGTCATTTAAACTAAAGGTTAAAAGAACCTTGATTACTTCTATTTAGCATGCATCTAGTATATTCAAGTTGGTTCAAAGCAAGTTCTAGAGGTAATTACCTATGAGAGTATCACACATAAAAGGAATGAAATGACTTTGGAATACAGCCATATAGGCTCAACTCCTCACCTAGGATCAATTAAAGACCCATCCTATTTCTATGCATAACCTAATCACTCCAATGTCAATTACTAAGTAAGCCTATATAACCAACTACTTAAGTCATTCTGCATGATTCACCTTCTATTTAAGTGACCTAATTCAACTTAAAGCATGCATCTCAATCCAATTCGGATGACTATGATAGAATTTTATAGCAAGATATCATTACAAATGTTCAAATGCAGGGAAAATGACATGCAAACACAAAAAACTAGTAAGAAAAACCTATCATGCATCCTAAATGACATTCAAAAATGCAATGCAAACACCAAACTCCACAAACAAAATATGAAACAATTAGCTAGCTCCCCACACTTGAAGGACACGTTGTCCTTAATATGTGAAGATAACAATAAAAGTAAAGAAAACAACTACAGAATAACAAAATAATCAAATTTACAAAGCAACGAAACACAAGAAAAAAATAAGTGAAACAAAACATAATCAAACGCAAACACTGCATATGAAAATTAAGAGAAAAATCAAGAATCAAGAATCATGAATAGGACATGTTGTTATCCTTATTTGTTCCCTTTTGGTTTAATTGATTTAATTTATATTTGACTCAAGATTTCCTAATATTTTAGCTACCCTCTCTCAAGGTGCAACTAAATGTCACTAGTTAAATAATGTAGTATTAACTTTGAGATCTCTTGACATGAAAAGCCTTTCCTAAACATTCAACTAGATATGACATTATCCTATAGGCAGTATATCAATTTATTGAAATCTCTTCCTAATAAATTAATAACTTGATGTCTATAAGTCTATTAAACGGTAACTCTTATTGTACATTTAACATAAATTAATCAACTCATTCTCTTGATTTGTTGTAGGGTTTAAGCTCAATAAACAACATAAATATTCATAACATTAAATTAACAACCAAAGGTTCCCAAATAATTCAAACAATAAATCTTAAAAATATTTTAGCCACTCATAATAGAAATAAGTTCAATCATATCCATATTTTCCAAAACATAAAACATAATATATAAATAAATAAAAATAAAAATAAAAATGGAAAAAAATGGAGTTTGAAAGAACTCTTAAAGTTTAAACTTTTGTGGTGTTTGGAGCTTATGTGGTGCTTGGAGAGGAAGCTTGGATGTGTGTGCTGAATGCTTGATCTACCTCCTCTCTTTTTCCACCTCCAGCCGAATCTGCCTTTGTTTGGCTACTCAAATAATTTTGTATATGTTGTTAAATCTCCTTTTATGTGTGGCTTTCTGATTGTGTGTCTCTGAATTAATTATTTTATATGTGCCGCCTCTTGCTTCCTCCTCGCTAGGTCTTTCTGTCTTTTTTTTTTTAATTTTCAAACTCCTATTGATGGGCTGGTCTTGATGTATATGGGTCTTGCAAATTGGTTGGTCTTGTTGTATATAGGTCCTACATATGGATTTTCTATTTTGCTCCTACAGCATGGACTTGGGTCCTAGTGCGGAGCATGGTCCACTTAGGATCTCTCCTGTGGGTCTTTGAGTGGGTCCTCCTGCCAGCAGCATATGTGAGCTTGGTTGGTGAGATTAGCAGGTGGGTTCTGCGAGCCAAGCTCTCTCGCTAGCAACAATGAGGCTTAGTGTATATAGGTCCTGTAGATGGGCGATCTTAATGTATATGGGTCTTATAGATGGGTTTTGTATTTTGCTCCTGCAGCATGGACTTGGGTCTTGATTTAGAGCGTGGTCTATTCGAGATATCTCCTACGAGTATTGGAGTGGGTTAGTAACAATAAGGCATGCTATTAGAACTATCGCTAGACACAAATGCAAAGCCTCGATTCACGTGTTTCTCCATGTTATACTTGGTTTAAATCTTAATTAACTTAGCTTCACCATTCTTCTTTCACTCATCCAATCTTTATGCTTCTTTTTCCTTTTTTTTTACTTTATTCCAACTTCAAATTTCAACTTCCATTTACCCTACATAAAAAATAAATACACCAATAAGATTTAATTTAAACCCAAACTTAAAAATTAAATAATAAAACATAAAATAAAAATAAAATTTCTAAAATAATTAAACTCACTCCAAAC
>JAOXYD010075040.1:0-39533 GCA_028565735.1 Pinacopodium congolense
GATTGTTGTATAGGTTTCTCTTGACCTTAGAACAAGATTGGATTGGGTTCCTCTTGACCCTTGTAATCAAGATTGTGTAAAGGTTTCTCTTAGCCTTGAATCAAGATTATTGTAAAGGTTCCTCTTAGTCTTTAACCAAGATTGTGTTAGTGGATTTCCAACAAGTAGTTAGAGAGAGGACGTAGTCTATTTTTGGGGTAGGCGAACCTCTATAAATCTTGATGTTCTTCTCTTCCTTATCTATTTTATATATGTGCATTTGTGTTTGCTTAATTATTGATTGTATTTGCTTAATATTGACATAAAGTTTGGCATTCCATTTTAGTTGATTTTTGGTTAGAGATTGCATTGTATTAAAATTGGCCTAAGGTGATTAAAGTGTTTTAATTCTGCAAGAAATTTTTAAACACCTAATCCACCCCCTCTTGGGTGCCATAGGGCTAACAATTCATATTAAGCCATCAGGTGTTAATATTGAACCTAAATAAACAAATTTTGTAAAAGAAAATTTTAAGTTCATTTTATGTAACCTTTGATCACTTTTCAATATTTTAAACATAAGTTTTAATGGGAATACTGCATTGAGGTGATTTAAGAAGATATCAAAAGATAAGAGAATATTGTACAACTTTTAAGAAAATTCCTAGAGCTAATATTGGCTACTTGGTCTATTGCCATTGGCTAGCTTACGTTTGCAATTCTTCTTTTTTAGAAACAATTTCTAAAGATTCTATTGTCATATTTTACAAAAAAAAAAAAAGAGTAAGAAAGAGATTAATGATGGAAAAAAAAGAGAAATATGCATAAAAATTAGAGGGGTGATTTCAAGTAAAAAGAAATGGAATTCAACTTAAACATTGATGATTTTAGGTGAGATTCGATAGAAGGTAATTTAATTTTGCAATAAGAATAAATATATACATACTTTTTCTATAAAACTTTTTAGTATATGTCAAGTAGGACCTTTTATGTGTATTGTATTACTATATTTTATATTAAATACTTTATTAGATTTTAATTAATTTTTAATATTTTAATATTTATTTTTAAGTAGATTGGTAAAGAATCTTGATTGGTGGTATTCGCTAAAATTAGATTTTTTGTCAAATTGATAATTTTAGGGATTAAGTTCTGTAAAATTGAATGTGTTTTGCTTGATTTGTATAAAGACAAATATGCATGTAAATTGTGATTATATTAGTAAATTCTTATGATTATGCATAATAAATTATTTTAAGTTTTAATAATTAATTTTAGCATGTTAGTAAACCCATTTAATCTTCTGAAATTTAAATGGGGTCTAGATCAATTTCTTAAGAACGAGTTTTCCTAATATGATTAATGATGTTGATTAAAAAATTTATGGTCAAACTTATAAAGCCAATATAAGGTTTATGTTGGCATTAATGATCATATGTGGAATGTTATTTTTGATCATACAAGGCAAGGGTTTGAAAGACAATGGACAAACTAGGGAGTGTACATAAAGAAGCACATGACCAACTAAATAAAATTACTAAGAAGAATTGATGTGACATGTTTTTTTTTTGATAAAATATGTATGAAAGATATTTTGTTAGATGATATAATGGAACATTTCAATGTACACCTAAGAAATTTCAGGGATAAACATATTTTAACCTATATAGAAGTCATCTAAAGGGCAATTCACCAAATGGTAGAAGGGATGAAAACTTACAATGGAGACATTTGTCTAAAAATTATATGAAGCTTGAGAAGAAGAAAAAGGAACTACTAATTGTTTAACTCCTTTTTTTAGGTGATGGTATGTTTGAGATTAAGCATTACATATATGACAATTATATAGTTAGCCTCAACAAAAGGGAGAGCACTTGTGGTAAATGAAAATTGACTAATATCTCTTGTATTCATTAAATTTAATAATTATTTTAAAGAGAGGAGATTCTAAAGAACATGTTCATGAATACTACTCCATAGAGGTATAAGTGAGATGCTGCTGTAAATATATAAATTTAGTTTCCAATGAATAATTTGGGAAATACTTGGAGAACAACATGTGAAGTTTATAAATCCTCTAATTTATAAAAAGAAAATAATTTTTTAAAAAATAAGAGAAAAAAAACCTAGTGAGGAGAAGAATCATAATCTATCTACCAAAATGGTGGTAATGAAACTTGCAATAAATGCAAAAAATTTGGACTCAATTTAAGATCATGCACAATGACTAGATCATAAAAGTTAAGGTACTTTCAAAATAAATCCTTAGAGATAATAAGGTTCCTTATATATAACTTTATAAGCTTTCATAAGTGTTTGTAAAATTTATATTTTGAATCTATTTATGGTCCAAAGTTTTATATATGTTCCCTTTTTTTGCTTTAGTTTTATGCTAATATCTAAGCTATGTGCAACTTCTTAATTTATATGGATGAGTTGCATAAAGTGTAATTGAATGCACTTTATTTTGAAAATGAAAGTTTGATTCCTTTTTTATCTTTTAGGTTGTATTATTTGATTATGCTAAGTTGCAATATTTGATTATGACATTGATGTAAGTTTTATGGAATTGATTACTTCATACCTTGAGATGATCATATTTTAAGTAAACTTTTATGCTAATAAGAAACATAGTTTTTTTTTTATAATCAACTGATGCGTTAGGAAATAGTTATAGGCATTGAAACTTCGTGAAGTTTATCCATCTTTTCTCATAAAACCTACCTCCACCTCTTTATTTTGAAAAGGTGTACAATTGTATGTGTTCATTAAATATTTTATAATAGTTCATTTAATTATATCCATGAATGCATAACGTATGGTTTTTATGAAATTGTAAATGGATTCATGTGATGGCTTTCATAAGTTGAAAGAATAATATTAGCCCTAGTGGCACTTAAGAGGGAAGGTGAATTGGATGTTTTAAAAATTCTAAGTTTACAACCTAAATGTATTTCTTATGATAGATGCGATCTCTAACTTAACTCAATCTAGAAGAAGAAGAATAAGACGATTATAATGATGTCAATTCAATTCAAATATGATTCCAATTCAAACTCACAATCAAGTATAATAATATAAGCATAGAAATCAAATGACAATATGTAAAGATTGAGGAGAGGAAAGGGTTTACAACCGATTTTTATAATGTTTCAACAATTAATCCTTTACCTACATTCATTCTCTAAAATCCCACTTAAAAAATTCACTATAAAATAATCTTTGCTAGGATGAAGAGAAACTCTTGGAATCTTCCTTACATGGTTAAAGATGAGAGTAACCCGTAAATTTTTTTATCAAAGTCAAACCTAATAATCAAGTCCTAAACTCAACTCAAACTAAGATTAAAATGAAAAATAATAATAACCATTCTTGCTTAATCAAAAAATGCTCATAGGGTTCACAAAACATAATGAATGAGATACAATACAACTCACAAATTCAACAATAACAAAACTTTACTCAATACTAATAAACTAATCTCAACATCTTCAAAACTTTTCTCAAGACTTATTAACAATCATAAAGATTGTTCAACAACACTTAAGAACCATATTTATATCCTTACCAAGCTTAAAAATCCAATAGAATTCCTTCCAAACTCTTAGATATGTTAAAATTCAATAGATAGAAATTAAAACTAGCTGTTGCTGTTGCCATCCCTCAACTACTCGACTACTCAAATAGACTAATTAACTAGCTTACCTTAGCTCTTTAGCTAGTCAATCATTGACTCGAGACTGGTCGAACAATATTTCAAAAATCGACCTATTAGTTGACTAATCCTTAACCACTAGTTAATAGATGGCTCTGTAAAATTGATACCAGAGTTTTGCAACATAATTCAATAATTCAAATCAACAAAAAAGTAGTTCCTTTCATTTGAAATCCAACTAAGACAAGTTTTAAAATTTTTATTAATTTTGATAATCAAAACCTTCTAATTAAATTCAAAATATGTCTTGGATTACAAAAATTTAAGAACTTTTTAAACTTTCAAAAACTTCTAAAATTTTTCAAAATTTTCTGTATTTCTTAAAACTATTCTTTTCTCAAGACTTGACTCAACCAAGTTTGCAAGGTCCTCCAAAATGATCTTGGATATCAAGATCTTTCAATTGAATTCAAAAACAAAAAATGTCTTAGCCCATGGAAATTTATACACTTTATTAAAGCATATACAATTTTAAAACTTTTTGACCAATTTCTAAGTTTCTCAAAACATCTTAAAATCATTTTTCTCGTCAAGTTTAAAGTCTAGTTAAAAATTTTCAAAAAAATCTTGACACATCAAGAGGATTTTCTTTAAAAATTTTCAAAAATTCCTCTTGATTATGAAACAATAAATTCATAATTCCCAAGTGCAAATAATTATGTAAACATCCAATGCAAAACCTAATATGCATTGCATATACAAACTCTTAAGTGAAATGCAATGCACATAAGAAAACTCTTGAGCACTTAAAAATATTGAGATCACCAAGGAAAGATTTAAAAAAAAAATAAAAACAAATTAATTTTTCTTCTTGATCTTAATATTTATTTAACACTTGATCTTAACTTCATGTCTTTTTTTAGCATTATCTTTTTCTTCTTGAAATATCATCTTTGGGACCCAATGTATGCTCATGAGGATCATTCAAAATTCTATCTTTAAATTACACTAACAAAGTTAACAAATAGTAATGATTATGTTTTATCATCATCAAAACCATATATTAGAACTTTCCTTTGTCCAACAATCTCCTCCTTTTGATGATGAAAAAACATGTGATATTAAAAAAATATAAAATTTAAAACATATATGCAAAGCAAACTATGCATCATGAAATGTTTAAATTTTAATACATATCCCTGCCCTTAATATCATTAATCTCTCCCTCCATTTTGACATCATAAAAAAGTTACTAAATAATTAAGTAAACATCAGTTACCAATTTTTATATACTCTTTTCAATGCCTATTGTTATAAAATGAATAGGTTTAAAAGAATTTGCACAAATTGTTATGAAGGGGTTCAAACCAAAACTAAACATTGTCAAGTATTCAATTATTATAAAACCAACTTTTATGAAAGAAATTAGAAGTGTCATACACATTTTCATATGATTTTCAATGAGACCTGCCATCAATCATTCCTGAGTCTCCTAATCACCCAAAAATCTTTTCAATTAATCTATTTCTTTGCTTAAATTAAAACATCATATATATATATATATTATATACGTCACTCCACCTTAATCCATCCATTGTAACAAATTTCAGTTCTCCTAAATTTATGTATGAATGAATTATGAAGTAACGAATTATAGATGGATTTAAAAACATATAATGCATGAAAAACACATATAATGCATATTATGCGTCAAAAACACAATTTATAAGCATAAGAATATTTAAAAAAGTAACTCCTACACAAAACCTATAGTATCACTATATCTCTACTAGAAACATCCAATAGCAATTTAAAGATACCAAATGATGCATTCCCCTTAAGTTTATTTATCATGAAAATTTGATCACATAAAAGAAAAGTACTGATGCATAAGATTTTCAAACCAAATTTAAAAATTATATCAATTACAAAAAATCTTTCGAATTTGGTCATGCAATAGCTCTCCCAAACTCTATGAATCAATTTTTCAAATCATATACTAATTATAAAGATATACAAATTTAAAAGAAAATCATTCTATTTTACTCTATTTAAGTATATGCAAACAAGACTTTCTCCTCTAAAATATCTTCGTCAAGTTAATAATAGAGACTTCCCTTAAGTCTATACAATAATACTTTCTACCCAAAATATTTATGTCAAGATCAATATTCCCAAATAAAATCAATATATAGGAAATTATATACATCTTTTATGTACCTCTAAATTATGCCTCATCTTCATCCTCACTTGGTTCAATAATGTGTTTGCTCGATTGGCATATATGAGGGCATTGTTAAAATTATTGGAGATCTTATTATTGAATCCTCACTTAATGTTAATGGAGGTGATACCAATTGCTCATATCCATTTGATACTAGTTAACATTGACATATAAAATAAAGAAAATCAATGTGTTCTAGGCACCCATATGAATTTGGGTCCTTTAGGGATTAGCTTTAACACCTTTCTCAACCTATATTCTGGAGGGTTTTCTTAAAATTATTTGTTAAGCAAGACAAGCCCTTTCCATATGATCATAATCATCACAAAAATTACATGCTAAGTATGAATTATGATAATGAGAATGATTCTTATGGTTTTTATGCAAATATGCATTACAAGGTTTTCTTTAATTGTAAGCTCTTATAGAAGAATAATAAGCCCATGAATGTGTATGGGATATGCTCTTATTGTTAAACTTATCCATTTATGGAGTGTGAGCATAAACAATGCCATTATGTCTAAAGTGAATCCTAGGATAATAATAGCGTCTAAAATAAGAATGTGATATGTTCTTAATATTATGTATATGCACATATGGAGTATGGAATTGAGTTTTCCCACTATGCCTTATATGAGGCGTAAAAGAATCATGTTAGGTTTGTATATTCCTATAGAAGTTATGTCTATTAGTTTTTAGATGCACATCCTTCCTAAATTTTGATCTAGTCCCACAAATGAATGTATGATGATTTCTTCTAGATTGGGATCTAGAAGATGATGCTAAATTTTGAAATGAGGGCCTAAATACATTCTCACCATCTAGGTTTTCCCCTTCATAAATGTTGTTTTGGAATTAGTAGAATTACTCCTTTGAGTATCATTGGAAGCCTTTTAGGCTATGCATTCCAATTTTTCATTCCCTTTAATAAATTTAGTTAAAGATTCCCTAAGGGTACTTACCCCATTTCTTAAATATTCATTTTCATGCTTTAACTTATCAATATCATCATTATGACCAATATTCACATTCTTAGCTTTTAATATGTCATGTATTTCATTTTTCAATTTTTCATTTTCTATCATGCATGCTTATAAAAGCTTCAATGTCACCTTATGCTTAGAAGAAAGTTTCTTCCTTTTCAAGCTTATGATACCAAGGCATTCAACTAGTTCTTCATATGAAAGATCATTATCATTATCATCACCATTATCATCATTAACATTTTAAGAATTTAAGGAAGAGTGTAATTCATCATCATCATCATTGGCCATCAAACACATATAAGGTTCCTCCACTTCTGAATGCTCACTCTCCATGTCTTTATTTTTGTTAATGCCTTCATGAATAGAGTCCAATCTACATCGAATCTCATTAGAAAATTCACACATATAAACTTTATTGAAAACAATTCTATTTAATGTACAAAACAAAATATGAATAGAAACACTATTTAAAGAAACAAGTTCCTTACATTATCATTCCATTCCTTTTCTAATTTGGGAACTTCTTACCCATTTACTAATTTATTTGGAATAAAAATACCACACTTTCACCCTTTAAATCATTTGATTCTAATTTTTCCAATGAGAAGAATCATTGCCATCGAAAATGATGCACTACTCACATCTTGCTTCTCTGGACTATATGAAATAACCAAATGTCCCATTTTAGATATGTTCTTATTATCTTTGATACATCAAATGAGATTATCTTTGATACTAAATGTTATCTTTAATGGTAGCTACAAAAGGGTTGAATTAGATGTTTTAAAAATTCTATATTGATAACATAATTATATTTATGATATTGGATGTTCAAATGGCTGAAGAGGAAATTTTAATCCTAACAATCTTAATCATAATCTTTCTTGGAAATTTCACTATAAAGCAATCTTCTTTAAGTGGGTGAAAAGAAACCTTACAAATTTTACTTTAGAGTAAAGAGTAACCATTAAACTCAACCTTAATAATTAAGACTCAAACCCCACTCAAGCCAAGATCATAATAAAAAACATGTTATGTTGGGTTTGTTATATCGTAAGCATACAGGGTGTATCTTTATAGTATAACTAGTATCGTTCCTTGAGGATTATGATTAGTCACCCCAAAAGTTGAATTACACTTTGTTTGTGCTAAATAATAGAATGAAAATGGCTAAACGTAAATTAAACCAAAACAAATTAACAATTAAACAATTAGGAATGCAGTTTTGAACTTAAGATTAAACAATGATAAATACTTAGGAATTACTTTTATCCTTGTTTTGCTCCCCCTCACCTTATTGATTTAATAATACTTAACCCTAGATATCCTTTAGTTTATATTATCCTCTCTCAAGATCTAATCAATTGCCCCCAACTGAAATAGATAGGAGTTAAATTGCAATCTCTCGATCTCTCAAAACTCTTCCTTACTATCCAATTAGATTTAAATCAATATTATGGGTAACTCACAAAAAATTAAGATCTCTCTTCAATTGTCTATTAACCTAATATTTGTAAGTTTATATGGTATGAACTCTTAATGTGCAATATAACACAAATAACCAATTCAATCTCTCAATTCAAATAAGAGAATAAGCATAATAAACATCACAAAGTATGATTGTTTTGAATCATTAAAAGTTAACAAAAAAATTAAAAAGTAATCCCTAAAAAATTTAGCAATATATGATGTTAATCAAATTCCCAAGATACAAACTAAACGTACAAGGAAAAAGAAAGAAAAGAAGAGAAAAAAAAGAATTTTGACTTGACTCTCTCTTACCCTTGTGCTGTAAAATTTATAGCTTGAGTGTTGCTCAATTCTTCTCTATTTGATCTATTTGTCTCTTGTTCAAGCTGCCAATTTCTTGTTTTTTCTTTGTCCTTAAATACCTTTCAACCTTCCTAGAACTCTTCTTAGGGTTTTCCCCTTGTTTAACTTACAAAAATTACCTAAAAAAATGCATGAATCTCGCATTCTGCAAATTTATTGCAATGCATGATCTAAAAAGTTCTATGATCATGATAGAAAGTTTTGACTTTTGAGGGTCATGTTCATGGACCTATATGATCATGATAGAGAGTGTCTCTTCATCTTGTTTCCTCTAGAGTTCTCTAACTTTCTCTAGTTTTCTCCAGTTTTCTCTATAGGGTTTCCTGCTTTATCTTAACATCAAAATACATTAAATAACCCTTTAAATAAGATCAAATTCTTGCCCTACAGCATCAAACATCACATAAAACATGCAAAACACTAATAAGAACATAAATCTACGCCCTAGAAAGAAAAATATCACTCAAATTCACCTAATAACAACCTAAAACACACACTCTAATACACACCTATCAACTTTGTCACACTTAAAACATTACTTGTCCCCCTAAGCAAACTAAAAACATAAAACAAGGCAACACACAAACACAATAATGCAACAATATAACAATGGTGTAGAGTTTAATATAATTAACTTACTTAATAACATCATTCATTTAAGAAGATCTAAATCACCAATTTGTTCCATTTGCATTTATGTGTCTTTAAATTAAATATACACATCAACTAGGATATTGTCACCTTATTATCACATTTATGGTATTTGTAAGCATGCACTAAATTTATTTACCATTTAAAGGGTAGGCTCCCATTCATGAAAATGTCTTGACACCTTATAAGAAGATCAATAGGCTTTCAATTTTCATTTCAAGAATAATACTTTTACATCCATTTTGAAAAATCAACTAGCATTTTGACATGAAGGAAAACATTTTGTTATTAATGTCCTCCTTTTATTCAACTAGTTTATATTCTTTTTAGCTTTATTGCAGAGTCATTTAAACCTTTTTACATAAGGGCAAACATTTTATTGTGAATGTCCCCTAGATACTCAACTATATCATAACTCACAATTGACTACTAACTCTATTCTTAGCCCCAATTTTTAATGAGGCCAACGGAATAGGAATTTTATATTTAAACTTACATTTACTTTACTTTTACTTCTAGCCTACATCATTTCTTCCTATCCAATCTATTCCCGTGAAAGATCACTAATATTAAGCTAAATTTATTACAAGTGCATTCAATTAAGTGTCATAATTGAAAAAAAAAATCCTAATCAATTTGTATTTTTAATAGGAATACACTCAAGGTAAAAATTAATGCTTCTTTACAACTTAAATAATCATGTTCACAGCTAAGCTAATTCTTTGCAATTCCATGCCATTGAAACATAATAAAATGCACATAAGCAACATAATCAATAATAATAAAATACTTTGCAGATGCAGATGCATAGATAAAATGATAATGTAAAAACATATACAATCTCTTCACACTTGAATAATACATTTTTCTCAATATGAAAATAAACACACAATGAAACAAACAAATAAAAATAATGTAATATAAAAGAAATAAAACAAAAAAGGCAAGAAAGCTTATGGGGATTATGGTGATGATGGTGTAGGAGAGGAGACTTGTACTCCTTTAACCACAAAGAACTTTAGTAATTTCTTTGTTTGGTAGTGCTACTGGAGTGGTACCTATTTCAATTATGCCTCTATGGCATCTATGCAGGTCTCTAACTTCTTATTGTTCTCTTCCATGGTGTTTGGAACTACTTCCTAGCCTTCTCATTCTTCATCAAAGTTGTCACTTAGTGTCTTATCACTTTGTGGTAAAGGTGAGGTTGAATTAGCTAGCTCCTTTCCTTTCTTCTGCTTAATAGTAAATCGAGAATGACGATCTTGAAGCTCTATTTTATAGTGCTCTAAAATCTTAACTCTCTATAAATGCATTGTATTAAAATATTCTGGAGTAACAAGGATTAGACCATCCACATTAACATCAAAATGTTGATCCAATGCAGTAAAAATGATTCTCATTCCGAGGTAATTAGTATTTTTGATTATTAAATTAACTAAGTTATGGAAAATGTGATAAAAGATGCAAAATTTGACCTTGTTATCCATGCACTATAAGAAAAATAACTCCTTTTGAGAACACTTGTTTCTTTGATTCTTATTAAATACAATATGACATATGGATTTATATAACAACAAATGCTCTGGACTTTGAATTATTTGTTATATGCATCATGGGAGTTTAATTCATCTAGCCCTTTCAATTTTTTCCAATAAGCTTGAGAGCTAAAGTTTGTATGGGATTTGTAAATTTTAGACTTAAAGAAACCAAAGATGTTAATTATAATATCACAGTCTAACTTGTAAGGTTCCCCTTCTTAATCTAAACCATAATTCATGATTTTTTAGTATTATATTATAGAGTAGTGAAGAATTTAATAATTAGTTCTTAAGAAATTTCAAAACCACAATGAATAAACTTTTTGTAATAGATTTTCTTACTCAATTTGCCTAATTATGCTAGAATGAAAAATCAAGATACTTGTATATAACAAGGGGTCTAGATTTGAGAAGTCAAATGTATTACCTTCCTTCAAGGCTAAGATAGGGAAAGGAGAGCCAAAATCTATTGCCAAATTTCTTGCACCATATCTAGAAACGTTTTTTTTGTGCCTTTTGAGTTAGATTTATTGATGATTTGTTTCCATCTTGGTGCCATTTTCTTCCAAAATATGTACAAAATCAACAAAAAGCCACAAAGAATAGATAGAGAAACTACTAAAAAATACCAAAGAATCATGGGTTTTGTGTGAAAGGTGCTAAATCTGGGTGAAAACTGTGGAAAAATAGGAGAAAGATGAAAGAAGTAACAAGAAATGCTTAACAAATAAAGGAAGCTTTGTGAAAATAGAGGAGAAGGGCTAGCTAGAGAGAGAGAGAGAGAGAGAGAGAGAGAGGAAGTGGGAGGCCAAAAAAAAAAAATCAGAGTGAAAACAATGGAAGTAGGATATGTTTAAAAAAAACCAAAGCGTTTTAAGTTTTCACGCTTGGCATGATTGTGATAGATAGTGTCCTGTTCACTGATGCATGATCGTTCAGACAGATAGTTATGTCTCTTGGCCCTTTCCCCTCTCTTATTTTGCTCACTGTATGTTATAGACATCCATCAAATGTATAAGCAATATGATATAACACAAAACTTTTATTTGACTTATTAACACTAAGAAACCTTAAAAGAAAACACTCAAAGATAACTTAAAGATTAAAATTGCAATAAAAATTACAAAGATTATAAAAACCTATTTAAGTTATAACATGCTAAATTTAGGGTCTTAAACACTTGGTTAACCTTGAAAGGACCACTATAACAAGTCTTTGATAGGTGTGTTTTAGACTATCTAGGGTATTTCTAGGTAAGTGTTATTTGTTTGTTTAAAGCCTAGTTAACATGTTCTTTTGCATTCTTGTCTTTGTCTCCTTTATGTTTAGTTGTTTCTTAATGTTATTTAGTGATTAAGGACAATATTTAAGCTGATTTAAGGTATGAGTTACTGCACTTTGATGTATAGTTGAATAGGTAAAAAGTAAATGAAAGTTGTAGAAAATTGGAGAAGAAGCAAAAATTTGAGAAGTGCAGTATACGATTGTAAAGCTATAATAAGTGAAGAAAAGTTAGAGAAAATTGAAGGAGTAAAAATCTGGAAAAGTGCAGTGCACAATCGTGCATCTTTGCCTCCTTTATGTTTGGTTGTTTCGTAATGTTATTTACTGATTGAGGGCAAGATTTTAAGCTGATTTAAGATATGAGTTGTTGTACTTTAATGTTTATATGAACAAGTAAGAAGTGAAGGAAAGTTTCAGAAAAGTGAAGAAGAAGCAAAATTTTGAAAAGTGTCATGTACAATTGTGAAGCTATAACAAGTGAATAAGAGTTAAAGAAAAGCGAAGAAGGAGCACAAATCTGGCGAAGTGCAGTACATAGTTGCGCATATTTGTCTCCTTTATATTTGGTTGTTCTTAACGTTATTTAGTGATTGAGGGCAAGTTTTTAATCTGATTTAAGGTATGAGTTGTTGCATTTTGATGTTTAGATGAACAGGTAACAAGTGAGGGGAAGTTGGAGAAAAGTGAAGAAGAAGAAAAAATTTGACAAAGTGAGCGTATGATTATGCAACTATAATAAGTGAAGAAAAGTTAGAGAAAAGTGAAGAAGGAGCAAAATTTTAGCAAAGTGCATTGCATGATCGTGCAGCTAGATTCAAAGTTTCTCACCCTTATGTTAGTGTAAAAGGGTGACAACGTTGAAGCTCTTGGTGATTTGTCTAAGACTTGGAGACCACTTCCGGACATCTTTAAGGTTGAAAACCTTAGGAGCCTCCAAACATCATCAAGGAAATTTCCCAAAGGAGAAATAATAAGGTTTTGGTGGCCACGCAAAGAAGGAAACATCATCAATCTTGGGTTTCATTAAGAGATTCTAACTTCCCAGATTTTCCAACATAAGGGAGTGAAGAGAAGAGTTTCAAGCTTCACATAGTTTCATCCTTTTCTCTCATTTATACATTTTTCTAATGGGAAATATGTTAGTTTTGGATTTAATGAACATCATGAGTGACTAAACCAATTGCTTTTTGAACTATTTTATTGAGCTCTTGTTTATTGAGTTAATGAATGGATATTTGTGATATTTATTATGTATATGCCTTATAATAGATTGAGAGATTAAGTTTAGGCGAGATGAGTTGTACAATGAGTGTTGGCTCCTAATTAACCTATAAATATCATGTTTATTAATTTCTTAAAGAGTGATCTTGGTTGATTAATCAATTGGCCATATAATTCCTTTATAACTAGTTGGATATTTAGGAAAAGTTTTATAAATTGAGATATTGCAAGACTAATCCTATTTTATTTAATTAAGGAAACTTAGTTACATCTTGAGAGAGGGTGAATAAAGAATTAAGATATATTGGGCCAAATATAATTGAATCAATAAGATAAGAGGGAATTAAAATAGAGATAAAAGTAGTTTCTAGTCTGAAACCTTAAATTCACAAGTTCTTGCACTTTGTTCCTTTGATTGTTCATTGTTAATTTGTTCAGTTTTAGTTTATTTTTAGTTATTTTTATTTGAATTTTATCTTTAAACAAAATATAACTTAGATTTTTATATGACTAAACCTAATCATTATGAGACGATATCTGTTATACTATAAGTTTACGACCCATTCACTTACGGCATAGCCTAAAACAAGTTAGTATTGGTTAGTGATTAACAGACTCAAGATTACCTAAAAATAAATTTAATCTTAAGTTAAATAGCAAAACCAAGTCTCCAATCTTAAATTCCTTCTTCTTAATATGAGCATCATGCCATCTTTTCACCATTTCTTTATATAACTTGGCATTCTTATAAGAATCAAACCTTAACTAATATAATTAATTGAGTTATAAGAGCCTCTTCTAGCTTTCTTCTTGTGAAAATTTAATGCCTTAATTTCCCAATATCCATTATGCTCCAACTCCACCTGTAAGTGCTAAGCCTTTCCAGAAATAAGTTGGAAGGGATTTGTACTTATAAGTGACTTAAATGTGGTTTGATACACCTATAATACATCATCCAGCTTTAATGCCTAATCTTTCCTCAAAACATTCACTAATTCTCCTAAAAGCCTCTTCAATTTTCTATTTGCATCCTCCACTTAACCAATTGTTCGTGGATGATAGGGTATAGCCACTTTATGATAGATTCCATACATCTTAAGAAGAGCCTTAAAAGTACTTGCTGTAAAAGTGGTCTCCTCCATCACTTAGGATTATTCTTGGAACTCTAAACCTATAAAATATCCTCTTGATGAATCTTTACACTACCTTACCATCATTAGCTAGAGTTTTTATCACTTCATCCCTTCTTGAGATATAATTCACACTAACTAAAATGTATGTGTTCCTAAAGGAGGATGGAAGAGGTCCTATGAAGTCCAAGCCTTATACATTAAAAAAACCTCTAAGATATTAGAAAGGATTCTCTCTTTTGTCTTTAAAATATTCCTAACTCGCTAGCATCTCTCATATTGCCTCATATACTCGCAATCATACTTAAACAAGTTAGGCCAAAAGAATTCACAATTTAATACATAAACTACCTTATTGTTCACTCTATAATGACCCGAACAATAAGAATTAGGTCATTATTATGACATTAAGTTAGGATTTATAATATATCTTGCTTTAAAACATATCTACAAATTAATCCGTTAGTACAAATCTTATAAAGAATAAGTTATTCTTATAGATAATGAGTACACTCATATAAAAATCGCTTCCTTTATTAATAGGACAAGTCAAAGGGATGTATACTACCTATGATGTAATTTGTTATATCTGCATATCATGGAACTAATATGTGGTGTACCATTATTAAGGATTCATCAGGGAATTGTTCATTAATTTCTTCTCCTTGGTATACCTCCCTTCTTTCAAGACGTGATAGATGGTCTGCCACCAAGTTTTTTGCTCTTTTCTTATCTCTATTCTCAATGTCAAAGTTTTATAGAAGCAATACCCACTGGATAAGCCTTGACTTTACATCTTTCTCAGTGAAAAGGATTCTCAATGTCATATGGTCTGTATAAATGATTACCTAACCTAGGAGGTAACATTGAAACTTGTCACATGTAAAGACCACCTATATCATCTCCTTTTTAGTTGTTGTGTAGTTTAATTGAGCTTTTGCAAAGGTCTTGCTTACATACTAAATTACATGCAATCTTTTTTCCTTCTGTTGTTCAACACACATCCTACTGCTTGATCACTTACATCACACATAATATCGAATGATAAGGACTAATCCAATAATGTTAGTATGAGTGCTGAAATGAGTGCCTCCTCTAACCTTTCAAAAGCATTCAAATAATTAGCATAAAAAATGAAAGGTTACATCTTTAACTAAACACTTGTAAGAGGTTTAGTAATAAGAGAAAAATCCTTTATGAAATGACAGTAAAATCTTGCATATCCCAAAAATGCTTGTTGCTTTTGACATTGGTCAATAATGTAAGCTTTTTTATAACCTCCGTTTTGACTCTATCCACTTTTATATCCTTTTACGATATCTTATACCCCAAACTACACCTTTGTGCATTATGAAGTGACATTTCTCTCAATTGAGAACCAAGTATGATTCCTCACACCTTTAAAGAACTTTATCCAACTTTGTTAAGAAATGTTTAAAGGAGTCTCCCAAGACCAAAAAGCCTTCCATGAACACTTTTACAATATCCTTGTTCATGTCTATAAGGATAGCCATCATACACTTTGAAAAAGTCATAAACACATTGCAAAATCCAAAAACCATTCGTCTATAGGCAAAGATTCTATGAATGTGAAAATAGTCTTCTTTTGGTCTTCAAGATAGATGAAAATCTAATTATAACCTAAATATCCATCCAAGAAACAACAAAATGCATGTCCATCCAATCTCTCAATCATTGATCCAAAAAGGGTAAAGGAAACTAATCCTTCTTAGTCACTGTGTTAAGCTTTCTATAATCAATGCATACCCTCCAACCTGTGATTGTTCTAATAGAAATTAACTCCCCTTTATCACTCTCCATTACCGTTATACCCCCTTTCTTGGGTGTACATTAAACTAGACTAACCAATTCATTATTCGAAATAGGGTAAATAATATTTACATCTAAGAGTTTCACTACCTCCTTCTTAAAAGCCACTTTCACATGATGATTTATTCTCCTTTTACTCTCCCTTACTACTTTACAACCCTCTTCAAGATTTATCCTACATATCACTACATTAGGACTTATTCATCTTATATCTAAAAATTTCCATTCTGTAGCTCTAATCCTTCTTCTAATTATCTTCACCTCCCTTTTTCCCTACTCCACATTTAGTTAGTTTCAAATGATAATAGGTAGTGTATGAGCCTCACCTTAAAAGGTATATCTAAAGTGTGTGGGTAAGGGTTTCAATTCTATGGTATGTGGTCTCTCAATGAATGGTAGAATGGGTGCTTCTGTTCTTACTAAATATTTTTGCTTTGGCTTCTCATCTAACTCCTCCTCCTTCTTAACTTCTTCATCTTCTTTCACATCTACCTCTTCCTCATAATTATCTTCTTGTTCCTTTTGGTAAGTCTATCATGGACTACCAAATAATAAATTTCTAACTACCTAACTATGCAATAGGGTGAACTAATGCCGATCTATAGAAAACTAGGGTGAGTCAAAACTATTTCTAATGTTGTAAAAAAGAAAATAAAAATAAAAATAAAAATCCTCGATTTTTGCGAAATTAAAATAAATAGAAAGGGTAGCTAATGAAATCAATGAAAAAGTAAGAACGTAAAAAAGAAATAAATAGATAACAATAAAAGAAATTTGGACAAAAGATATTTCTAAGATTCATGAATTAAAATTAATCATCGAAAATATAAATATTTTTTTTTTGCCTAAGATGATGGCCTATAAATACAAATAAGCTCTTGGTGGTAAATTCCTCCAATTTTAGATAAATCTAGTACGATCATAAATTTACCTTTAACTATGTGATAACCTAGGATACGATTTCTAGATCCAAAGATGAATCAACAATAAAAATTAGTGAACAACTAACTTAGGCCTTAACTTTGCAAGGTTAGATTTGTAACCTAAAGGATTGAAATTCTAAGCTAAGTTGATTAAGTTTTAGATACAAAATCAATTAACCTATTGCTATTATGATATTTGATAAGGACAATTACAAGTTAAAAGCCTATACCTAACAATTGAACTAGAAATCACTAGTAGGATGGTCAAACCTAGAGAACAATTCCCAATTCATGGCATTTATGCAAAATTCCAATTTAACCTTAGCCAATAGCACAATATCTATTAAAAAATCGATTAACATCTCACAATTATGAAACCATTGCCCCTTTAATATCTCCTTACTAAAATGAAATCTAGCCTAACATATTGAAATAACTTAAAACAGAAAATAAATGGCAAGAAAACATACTGAAATAATAAATATTAAGGTTGTAATTGAAAACAAAGCAATAAATTCATTAATATTCAAAGGTTCGTACAATGAAAAAGCAAAAAACTTAACCTAAATATAACCACAATAAGAAAAATGTAAATGAAAATCTCGCAATTATAATCCCATTGTCCTTTTAATATCTCGTTACTAAAAAGAAATCTAGCCTAACATAGTTAAATTATTTAAAATATAAATTAAATGGAAAGAAAACATATTGAAATAATAAATTTGAAGGCTAGAATTGAAAACAAAGCAATATATTCAACAATATTCA
The DNA here is from genome assembly GCA_028565735.1 of Pinacopodium congolense. Lineage (NCBI taxonomy): Eukaryota > Viridiplantae > Streptophyta > Magnoliopsida > Malpighiales > Erythroxylaceae > Pinacopodium > Pinacopodium congolense. The sequence goes on from JAOXYD010075040.1 coordinate 18,023, forward strand.
AAGGTTCATAGAATGAAAAGGGATAAAAACTTAACCCAAATATAACCATAATAAAAAAATGACAATAATGGAAAGCAAAAACAAATTGAAAACAAAATATGGAAAGAAAAAAAAATTGAAAAAAAAATATCTAGAGGTTTAGCAACGATATTTATCAATACTTAATTATTATAACTCAAAGGAATCCATAAGAGCACCAAATCTATGGAAAATATAAAGATGAAGTAAGGTTGCCTAAAAAGGAATGAAAGCTGCTTTATATGTTCTCCTTTGATCCTTAAATATGCCCAAATTAGGGTTGAAATGTTTTATGGAGTAAAAGTTTAATTTGACCTTATTCTTTTCCATTTTCATGATGCTAAACGATAGTTAACAATCACTTAAACGACTTTTTGTGAAACACCGTCAAAGAATTTAGAAAATGGGGTTAAATGATCGTTGATAGGACTTAAATGGTACCGTTGATGATTTGTAGAAACCACTATTTAAATCTCTATTCAATAACACTTTGCTCTAATTCTCCTCCAAACTTGGCCCTTTAAACTAGTATTTGTGTTCAATGGTTAATTGTGTACTAAAACTCAAAATAAACAGAAATCAAGTACTTTAACATCAAAGATAGGGATGAAACCATATTAAAAACACATATGAAAACTCAATATAATGTATCCTTATCAAAGACTCCTACATTTGAACTATTTCTTATCCTCAAGTAATGGATTAAAAATTCGATTCAAACATTCTTGAACAAAAGTCTCAAGCTAATTGAATACAAATAAAAACCAACCAATGTCTTTATTTTGATGCACAAAATTCAATTATATCATAAAAAAAACTTAGCTAAACAAATGCAAATCACACAATTAGTAAAGAAGCAACTCTTAATGTATAATATTGAGTGTTCAAGTCATTTCATATAGTTCATCATATGAATATAGTCAATGATGTTTAAACAAAACACAAATTTCAATTTTGGAGCATTTTATAGGATTTCATCTAGTCTTTTTTACGTTAAGGTAAAATACCTTGTCATGATTGGCCTCGATTACTCAACTAGGATACTTCTTTTTAACTTGTTTGAGATGAAATATAATTTTTTGATGCAAAAGTGATAGGTGTTCATTAGGTTATGTTTTCGTAGTTCTTAAGTATGTGGTTTTGAATGTTTAGGATAAAAATGATGTTTTTAGGACTTAGGTTGATGTTTTTTGATGTTGTTGTTTTTGTTCATATGTTTTGAGTGTTTAAGTAATGATTTTAAGCAAGATATTGATCTCAATTATGTAGGTTCTTAATGGAGTTCCATGTAGAGTTGAAGGAGGGAGCAAAGTAGGAAAAAATTGAAGAAATGTAGAAATCACCTATGTTATAATTGCGACTTATGTGACAATTATGAAGAGAAAGTTCAAGCTGTGAAAGTCATGATTATGATTCAATTACATGGCTTCTTTGGGTTTTATATTTCATTAATTAACTATAGGATTGATTCACATCTATTTGGGTGTTTTGGAAGGTGTTTTTAAATCTTAACTGTTTGATTAATTACTTATAAGATTGCTTCACATCTAATTAGTTTTAAATCTTAACTGTTTGATTAATTACTTATAAGATTGCTTCACATCTAATTAGATGTTTAGGAGAAGCTTTGTAGATTGAGAGATTGCAAGACTAACCCTATCTTATTCAATTAAGGAAACTTAGTTATACCTTGAGAGAGGGTGACTAAAACATTAGGATATTTTGGATTAAACATTATTAAATCAACAATATAAGAGGGAAACAAAATAGGGATAAAACTGATTCTTAGTTTTTAATCTTGATTTCACAATTTTTTGCACTTTTAATTGTAATTACTAGTTTGCTCAATTTCTAGTTTATTTTTTAGTTATTGCTATTTGATTTTAGGCCTTGAAAAAAATATAACTCAGATTATTAGGTGACTAAACCCAATCCTTAAAACTAATCCTTGGGTGATAATATTGGTTAAAATACAATTTTACGACCCATATACTTCCAGTATAACTTACAACAAGTTAGCTATTAATAGAAGGTACACATTTTATTATAAACACCGTGATTAATAGGTTAGATCATATTCTCAAATAGATACTAGTAAAACTCATACCTTCAACCTTTACATTGATTTGAAGATAGTGGAGTTTGTTTATCTTTTTCTTTTAATTTAAACAAAATAATAACTATATGATAAACCATATAATATGGTCTTAAACACTTAATATAATACAAAAGGGATTACTATACACATGAAAGAATTCAAAAGAAAAAAAAACAAAAAATTTTGTAGTTAGAAATCATTCAAGAATCGATCAATGTTTAACCAAATGAAAGGCATCAATTGTATTCAAATATCATAATTAACAATCAACTAAGGATTAAGGTCATTTTAAGATAAAAAATTGAAATCATCAGAATTGAACTCCCAATAATTCTATGTGTAAAAATTTTTGAACTTGTTCCCCACTCCCATACTTAAATGGGACATTGTCCTCCATGTTACAAAAGCAACATAAACACAAATAGGAATGGAAACAAGAATACTCCCCTCAAATGTGGAGAACATGCCATCTTGGATGAGAAAGATTGCAGCCTACTTAAATACCTACATACAAAACAAGTAAAAAAAAGTGAAAACATTCAAATGAGAATAAACCAAATCCTATCTAGAAAAGGGAAAAAAGACACAAATATTAAAGGATAAAATTAGAGTGCCACCTAACAAGCACTTGTTTGAGGTTACTTGCTTGAACCTGGTTCGTTCGTGCCTCATCCTTCATCTAAGGAGACCTTGAACTCCACATGTGAATGGCATGAATGAGTTAATATGTCAACCACATCCACCTTTAAAGCTGGTTCTCAATCATCAAGATGTAACATGGCCTCAAAGATGTTGAACCATATAGTGTTACCCTCACACTCCATAGTCAATTCCCCTTAATACACATGATCATTTCATAGGATGTCTTAAAACAATATATTGTAAACAAAATTGAAGACTCTTCATCTTATATGTCAATAGCATAAAAGTCTACAAGAAACACGAAATCGTTAACTTGTGTCAAGACATCTCAAAGACTCCCTTGGGATAGGTGTTAAACCCATTAGCTAAGTGAAGAATAAAACGAGTAGCTTTAAATGACTTAACTTAAGAGCTTTAAAAATAGATAATGACATTATGTTAACTAAGGCTACTAAATCTATCACGTATTATTCATACCTCGTGTTTTTTATTTTGTAGGGGGTTGAGAAGATTCTAGGATCTATATATTGAGGTGGTGTCTTTCATAGTAGAGTTATTGGTACACCTTCTCCCATACTTGCCTCAACATCATCATTCTTCTCCTACTTCCTCATGATCCACTTCTTTAGGAACTCTTCAGTAGCCTCAAATAGGGGTATGGTTACCTTAACCATACAAAATAGGTCAAAGATTGCTTGCTTGCTTCTTCTTCTTCTCCTTTTGTTTCTTTTTCTTCACTTGTTTTTCCTTCAACTTCACTTGATCCTCCCTCCTCACCAACCTATTAGGAAAATGAACTGAAATGTGGATAGGAATAAAAATTGTGGTATCACATACCTTAGGAGGCATTTCATCCTCCTTCTTTTCTCACTCTTCTTTTTTATTTAACTTATCCTCCTCTTTTAGCCTTACACTCAGCACGAATATAGTAAACATGTTTTCCAGAGGATTCCTCTTTGGTCGGTTAGGAAGTTGATTGGAAACTTGGGTTTGCAACTTTCACACAATATCTACTAACTAGCACATTTGTTTCTCCAAATTTTTAATGCTACTCAGTGTTAATGGCTAGATTCTTCACGATCTCCTCTAGTGACATGCCTCCAACCTATGGTGGTGATGGAGGAGGAAGCTAGGGTTGCTACAATTGGTAAAACCCAAGCTAAGAGTTGAATGTTTATAGCTACTACATAGCAGGAGATTTAAAATTATAACCACCTCCTTGCTAGTTACCCATATATTGAAAATTGAGATGATTTATCCACCCTGGATCATATGTGGAAATGTAAGTGTCATACCCCTCTATTAACCTTGGGGTTCTCTTAGTGGCATGCTAGTCATACTACAAGGTAGGGCATGAATTTAGTAGAATGATTAGATAATGAGAAAATTTAAGATACCTTAGCTTTCCTATTTTTGACTATAGCTTACTTCAACAAAGATATGAGGTTTGCAAAGCTCCAACCCCAAGATGGCAACGTCTTTAGTTTATGGTGCAAGGATTGGATGCTATTCCTACTACCTCAGTACTAAGAGTTATATTTCATAATTGCTATCAACTTTTTTGCATTAGGTATTATCTTATCGACTAATGCCTCTCTAATAGTTACATCTATTATGTTCTTGTCCATACACGTTAGTCTTTTATAAAAAATATTAAATAAGAAGCTATTCACTTATCTAGTGGTTAGTGTAACTATGGCACATCTTTTTAAAGCACTCCTGTACTCGTGAAGTGACTTCCCTCCTTCTTGTCGAATTCCACAAATTTCCTTTAGGATATTTGATGCTTTTGATGGTAAAAAGAATTTCTTAAGGAACACTTGCTGCATTTGGTGCTAAGTGGTAATCAATTCAGTCGATAGATCATATAACCATTCCTTATTAACATCTACAAAAGCGAAGGGAAATGCTCTTAACTTCAGTTGATTTACCATAACACTAGTAGGTTTCATCCCTGAACATGCAATCTGAAACTCCTTGAGGAACTTGTTCAGATCAGTTATGTAGCCAAATCCCAACGAGCTGTTGTCTTGAAAAACTGTAAAAATGGGTAAAGCACAAATTAGTCTAGGTTTAATCTCAAACTTAGGTTCATTTTCAAGATAATTAATGTAAAGTAAATTAGGATTGAATGTAGGAGCCTCAAGCTCCTTCAAAGTGAGTTGGTAATGCTCCATATCTTGAGACTCCTATAAGTTGTCTTTAGCTTCCTATTTAAATGATGATGAACTATCGCTCTTTAATATGTGATATGTTAAATATGCTCAAAATGTTAAAGCCTCGTACAACTAGAATTAGGAGAAAATGAAAAAGGATTAAATGGAGAAAAAAGTGAGCCTCTATTTTCCGTATCAATTTCCACATTCCTATATGTTTTGGAGGGCAATAGAACATACAAAACAAAAAATAAGATGAGAACGATCATCAAATAAAGCATAAAAAAACACTAGAAATAATAAAACAAACTACGCCAACTCTTTAGTAGTGGCACCAAAAATTAGGTAAGTCTTTTACAGACTACTAAATAATAAATTTCGAATGACCTAAATATGTAGTAGGGAAAGTTAACGTCGATCAACATAGAGCTAAGGTGAGTCATAGCTATTTATAATGTTACATGAAAGAAAATAAAAATAAAAATAAAAATTCATTGATTTTATGAAATTAAGATAAATAGAAAAGGGTAACTAATGAAATCAATGCAAATAAGCAAGAATAAAAAATAGAGATATACAGGTAGTAATAAACAAAATCAGGAAAAAGATATTTCTATGATATAGGAAGTATAATTGATCATAAAAAACATAAAGATTGTGTTTTTGGCTAAGATGATAGCCTATAGACACAAACAAACTCTTGTGAATTAAGTTCCTCTAATTTTAGAAAAATCTGGTATGATTGCAAATTTACTGTAACTATATAATAATCTAGGATATAAGTTCTAGATTCAAAGGTGCAGTAACAATAAAAACTAAGGAATAGCTAACTTAGTCCATAACCTCGCAAACTCGGATCATGTAACCTTAAAAATTGAAATTCTAAGCTAAGTTAATTAAGTTTCAAATACAAAATTAATTATCTTATTGCTACTTATGATATTTTCTAATGACAATTACAGATTAAAAGCCTATTCCTAGCAAGTGACATAGAAATCTCTAATAGGATGGTCAAAATTATAAAACAATTCATAATTCTTGGAATTTAAATAAAATTCCAACTCAACCTTTGCTAATAACATAGTAACCATTATAAAAACCAATTCATATATCACAATTATAAACTTATCATCCATTCAATATCTCTTTACCCAAAGAAATCTAGCCTAACATATTGAAATTACTTAAAACCAAAAATAAATGACAAGAAAACATATTGAAATAATAAATATGAAGTATAGAATTGAAAAAAAAGCAATATATTCAATAGTATTCAAAGTTCATAAAATGAAAAAGCATAAAAACTTAACCCAAATATAACCACAATAAGAAAAACGTAAATGAAAGTAGTGAAAAGTAGAAACAAACTAAAAACAAAAGTATTTGAAGGTCTAACAATGTTATCTATTCGTACTCTACAATTACAATTCAAAGGAATGCATAAAAACACTAAAAATAATGAAAAATAGGAAGATGAAGTAAGGTCGCCTAAAAAGGCATGAAAGTTACTCCATATGATCTCCTCTGATCCTTAAATATGCCTAAATTAGGGTTGGAAATGTTTGTGGTGTTAAAAGTCTGATATTCCCTTATTGTTTTTGTTTCCAAGATGCTAAATGGTAGTTAACAGTGATTTAAATAGCCTTTTGTTAATCACTATTGAAGAATATGGAAAATGGGGTTAAACAGTGGTTGACAGGACTTAAATGGTGCCATTTTGCTTCAATTCTCCTCCAAACTTGGCCCTTTTGGCTATATTTATGTTTAATGATTAATATGGCATTAAAAATCACAATGAACACAAATTAGGTACTTTAATATCAAAGATAAGGATGAAAATATGTTAAAAAACTTATGAGAACTTAGTATAATGCATCCTTATCACTTTCACACATTCATCAACTACTTCTATCTTCAAATAAGCATTGCTCTCAGTTGAATTCTTCAAAGCTTTGCTTATGTTGAACTTCATCTACTTATCAACAATCCTAATGACTAGTTTCCCTTTATGTACATCTACCAAATCTCTTCCAGTATTAATGAATGGTCTACTAAGGATCAACAAATAGTTACGATCCTTTTGAAAATCCATCATGACAAAGTCTACTGGAATGATGAATTTATTTCTTTATTGATTGATCTGCTAATTGAATGAATATAGATGTTGGTTTCATATCTCCTAGCCCTAATTTGTTGAAAATAAACAAATGCATAAGATTAATATTTGTACCTAAGTCACATAAGGCATAATGAAACTCATTACATCTTACAATTTTGAAGGGATGTGGCTGTTAATGATGGATGATGCAACTTTTTGTTAGTGAAACCATTTGGTTGTCCTTCCAAGTCTGTTTATTGGTTAATATGTCTTTAAGAAACTTTACATACTTTAGCATATTCTTCAAAGTCTCTATAAAAGATAGGTTAATCTGTAATTTCTTCAGCTTCTTTAAAAACTTTGCAAATTAATAGTCCATCTGGTTCTTCATTCTTTATAGGAATGAGATTTTCCGGACGTATAGTGATGGTGGCACATATTATTTTTCTTCATTCTTGTCCTCCTTCTCTTGGCTTTCTTATTTGTGGGTTTCGGTCTTCTTCTCAACTTCCTCTTCTAATTTTTTTCCACTTTTAAGTGTAATAACCTTCAGCTACTCCTTTGGATTTACTTTTGTATAGCTTGAAAGACTCTCCATACTTCTTGTAGACAATGCATTGGTTAGCTGTTCAAGTTGAACCTCTTAATTATGGATGGAAGAGGCATGATTCTTTGCAATTTTATTGAACTTAGTCTCCATCCTCTTCTAGCTTTGATCTTGGCTGGTGAACTTAGATTTTTATACATTCATAAGTATGTTCATCTTTAATTCTAATAACCCAAGTCTATCTTATTGAAATCTTAGTGGGTCTTATGCTCTCATGTGGTTTCTTACATTGTTAGCCCACGAAAAATTTGGATGTCTCTTCTACCTAGGTTGTAAGTATTTAAGTAAGGATTATTACTTCTACGGTCTTATTGAACTCCTATATAATTTACTTGCTTTATAATGCTACTATTAACTAAAAAACAATCAACTGTCATGTGATCATCCTACTTGCACAATTCATATCCATATCTTATTGCCTTTAATGGGTTGGAAGAAGTGGCTTATAGGTTGTTTATTTTCTTGGTAAAAGATACTAACTGAACCTGTGGAGCTATTACTGAATCTATAGTAAGCACTACCTTCTAATCCTTGAAAGTTTGTTGCTTGCTCCTTTCCGTCGTCTCAAGACAGCTGTTAGATGTCATCTCCTATAACAAATCATGCGTAATATCTACTATCTTCCTCATCAACGAACCACCAATTTCTACATTAATGGTCCCTCTCGTAAACATATTGACTCTATTATAGAAAGTCTGTAATAAAAACTCTTTGGGCATGTTATGGTTTGGACAGCTTCTTTATAATTCCTTGAATCTCTTAAATGCTTTATACAATGACTCTCTATTAGATTGCTAGAAAATTTTTATTTCTTTAATGATCCTCATGATCTTTGTCAAGGGAAAATATTTTTCCAAAAGGCCTGGCACCAAATGCTCCTATGTTGTCACATTAAGAGAGTTTAATCATGCTTTGGCTTGATCCTTCAATATGAATGGGAATAGCTTCATCTTGACTATATCCTCTGAAAATCTACTGTATTAGAATGTATCACATATCTCTAGAAAATTAGCTAAATTAGCATTAGGATCTTTATTGGCTACTTCATAGAATTGGACATTGGTCTGCAACATGTTTACCAAGACTAGTTTAATTTCAAAATTGTTGACCTGCACTAGAGGTATTATGATCCCCTACTAATTGGCATTAAATCTCAGCCTCATAAAATTCATAAAGGTGTTTAGCTTCCTCCTTGATCTCCTTCTTTTGCTAATGATCTATTTATTTCTTCTTGGCTCTTTTCACTTCAAATTTTCCTCTCTTTCTTTATAATGTCACAAATTTTTGTGTCTATAAGTTTACTTGAACTCCTTGTGATTCTTGTGGTTATGCACCTAAAATTACACAATGAAAAATATTATAATTCCTCAACTCAGAAGAACTTAAATTACACAAGATGTTAAAACTACAATCCTTAGTAATGATGCAAAAAACTTGTTGTATTATGTCTGTTATATCGTAAGTATGCGAGTCCTACCTTTTTAGTATAATTATTATCATTCCCTCTAGGATTATGATTAATCACCTAAGAAGTTGAATTACTCTTTTTTTTTTAGGAAAACAATAGAATAAAATTAGTTAAAACTAAATTAAATGAAAAAAAATCAACAATTGGATAGTTAAGAATGTAGCAATGAACTTGAGATTAATCAAAGATAAACACTTAGGAATTACTTCTATCCTTGTTTTGCTTTCCTTTTATCTTATTGATTCAATGATACTTAACCTTATATATCCTTTAGTTTTGATTATGCTTTATCAAGATCTAATCAACTGCTCCTAATTGAAATAGATATGAATTTAATTGCAATATCTCAATACTCTTCCTAAATATCCAATTAAATTTGAAGTAATCTGATGAATAATTAATAAACAATTAATCTCTCTCTTTAATTACCCATTATCCTGATATTTATAAGTCTATTAGGGCATCAAGTCTAGTTGTGCATCATAACATAAATATCAAATTCAATCTCTCGATTCAAATTAGAGAATAAATATAACAAACATCACAAAGTATGATTGTATTTAATTAGTAAGATAAGAGCTTCACAAAATAATTCAAGAGTAATCCCTAAAACAAATTTGGAAACCCATATTATTAATCAAACCCAACTTCAAATTAAACACACAAAGGGAAAGAAAGAAATGAAGATAAGAAAAGAATTTTAGCTTGAATATCCCCTTCTTGACATTGTGTTATATAATTTGCAACTTGAGTGTTGCTTGATTCTTGGCTTTTTAATATGTTTTTCCCTTGTTATAACCGCTACTTTCTTGTTTTTCTTTTTTCATTAAATACCTTATAACCCTCTTAAATTACTCGTAGGGTTTTATACTTGTTTAGCTTCTAAAAATAGCCTTAAATTGTAAAAAATGTGTGAATCCCACATTCCATAAATTTCTTGTAGTGCATGATCTTACAAGTCACATGATCATGACAAAAAGTTTAAATTCTAGTAGGGAATGATTATGACAGAGAGTTTCTCCTCATTCAATTTTCTTCATCTTTCTCCATGGGGTTTCCTACTTCAACTCAATAACAAAATACAATAGGTAACTCTTCAAATAAGATTAAATTCTTGCTTGTCATATCCAAACATCATATAACATACCAACGTGAACATAAAAGAGCATAATTCTAAGTCTAAAACACATAATTATCACTAGAAAAGACCTAACAATAACCTAGAAAACACATTTTAATACACACTAATCAAAATAAAATCTCTATCTCCCACTAGATATAAATAAATCTCAACGGGCTTGCAAAGTACAATGAATGAAATGTAATATAACTTGCGAACTCAATAACCATAAAACTTTACTCAATGCTCATAAATTAATCTCAGCATCCCTAAAACTTATTTAATCTTTCTTAAGACTCATTAACATTGATAAAGATTGTTTAACAACACTTAGCAACCATATTTATAACCCTCTTAAGTTTAAAAACTCGTTAGAAGTCTTTCCTCTCATTAATAATGTTGATAAATAGTAGTAAAAAACTATGCATTGCTGCTATCAACCCTTGGTTTGTTGAATATTACTTGAATTAACTAGTTGATTAGTCTTCCTTAATTCTTTAACTAGTTAACAATTTACTTGAGACTCATCAACCACTCTTCTAAAAATCATCATTCTGATCCACTAGTCTTCAACCACCAATTGATTGATCATTCTATTAGGTTCTGTAACATGGTATAACCATTCAAATCAATACCAAAATACTTCCTTTCACTTGAAAACCAGTTTATGCCAAATTAAAACTTACCTAAAGTAATTTTAAGGACCTAGTCCTTCCAATTGAACTTAAAAACAACATATGTCTTGATTTAAGAAAATTTAAGTACTTTTCAAACTTTCCAAAACTTTTAATCCTTTTTTAAGTTTTTTATATTTCTCAAACCATTCGTTTCACAAAAGTTTACTCAACCACCTTTGAAACGTTTTCCAAAGTGAATCCTTTCATTGAATTAAAAAACAAAGTATGTCTTAGTCTATGAAAATTTGTGCATTTTGTTAAAGCATATGCAATTAAAAAACTTTTCAAACAATTTTCAAATGTTTCAAAACATCTTTAAACCATTTTTATCATAAAAAATTGACTCAAGCTCACTAAAAAACGTCCTTAAAAATCTTGACAAATTAAGAAAATTTTATTTAAAAGTGTTCACAAAATTCCTCTTGATCATGAATCACTAAATGCATAATCCCTAAATGCAAATGATTATGCAAACATCCTATTCCAAACCTAGTGTGTAATACATTTTCAAACTCTTGTAAAAAATTTAATGCATACATGAAAACTCTTAATCCCCTAAAGATATTAAGATGACCAAGGTGAGATTTACGAAAACAAAAAGATAAAATCATAAACCTATTAAATCTCCTTATTAGTCTTCGTTTTTATCCATCATTTAGTATTTACTTCAATGCTTGATTCGCCATTATCATTTTTTTTTTCATGAAAACAAATCTCTGGGCTCCAATGCTTATGCATGGTCATCACCTAGAATCATATCTTTCAAATTATGCTAAAAATGTAAACAATTAGTAATAATTGTGTTTTTCCATCATCAAAACTATATATTATAACTTCCTTTAGTTTAATAATAGTTTATAAAATGATTAAACATTTCCTTAGACCTTGTATCTACTAACCTTTTAAGAAAATAAATAAATGTTTTGCATTCGTTAAAAAACATATAGGTAATAGATGCCAAGTACTAATCATTTAGCTTTAAAAAACATACAAGTTACAGTAAAAATTTTAATAACCAATAAAGATAACGTTTTGGGATGAAATGATTTCACCATTACAACAAATAGGATCCACACACCTTAAAATAGGTTAAAGATATGTTTTAATCTTTAAAAATTTCACAAAAATTAAAAAAAGACTCACATATAAAAACATTAAAAAAGACCATATCATCAGGAAAAAATTAAAAAAGATACTAATATTTGGAAAATGTTCAAAACAGACCCTAAGGCTAACAAAAATCAAACCACAAAACCATAAATAGGGGTCTATATAAGCTACTAATTTTGTTCAGGTCTATTAAAATTTGTTATATTAATTATTATAAGTGAAACCTTAATGAAAAAAATTAGATTTCCATTATTATTAAAATCCTTTTTAGAATATTTTAAAAACATCAGAGGCTTTCTTTGACCAATTTAAAAATGTTTGGATCTTCGTTTGAATGTTATTAAATGCTAAATTATTTTTTGAATTTTTATGTAAACATTAAGGATTAAAATGTACCTTTGTCCATTAAAATTTTTTGAACATTTACTTCTATATTCATTATAATAATATGGTTTATTTCACATTACAAACTATTAATACATTTATTTCCATAATATTTATGAAATTTCAATCACTACTAAAATTTAAACATACATAAAAATAATATAGGTCCAGACATTAACCAAGGTAATAATATCAAACCTTAAATCTAACTGACTTGTTTTTAAATCTGTGGGGCTCATTAGTAACCAATACCATATTCTTCTCTCTTAAGTTATTGATAACACTCTTCTTAGAGTAAATTTTTTGTCATAACATTATAAAATTGTAGCAACCCTTACTCTAAGAAGAAGAAAGTTAAAGATTTTCAAAATCATGAAAAATTTAAATACAACATTTTTAATTCATATTACCCCATATTTTATATTTTTAAAGAACTTCCTCATGGGTTTCTTTGTTGTCTAAGATGTTTTAAAAGGATTATCCAACTCATAATGGCAAAACCAAGAAAATTCTTTTGCATATTGCTATAGTATTTATGGAAGAATTAGTGACAAGATTATTCCTATAGTTAAACATCAAAGATCATTCCAATAACGGTCAAATTGTTTCTAATAGACGTGTAAACAATGAGCATTTTATAATTAAAAAATTAAAGAATTTATTATCCCCATCTACCCTAGTCTGTTGGGCTTGAAGGCTAACCTATCTTTTAATGTAAAATTTTATTATATTTTGGTAGAATCCTAGAGAGCCACTTATATGCTTAACTTAAGAAAAGGGTTTTCTGATACAAAAGAAAGTTAGTTTTACATGGACGATTAATATAATTATTCATAATTATTATATAATACTCTTAATAAATTAAAAATAAAGTTGTTGGAATAAACTTTGACAACCATAAATTTTCATTGTTGCCATATAATTTAGCTTATCGTGACAATAGTTTAACTAGTTAGAACAAGAATAGTTTGGGGCTGTTGGTTATGGTAAAAGGCTAGATCTAACAAAAACTAAAGAACTAGTTAAATTTAGAGATTAATTTGGCAAATTCAAGTTAGAAAGTATGTGAACAATAGATTAAATTCTTGATGGTCGAGAATTTTTACATGTCATATTCAAAACCTAATTTAGGCTTTGAGCCTCCCATACCAGTCCACCAGAAAAAATCTTATGGAAGACACCATGTCTAATTCTAGAGCTCTTTATGACTGTGAAAAATGGAGGGAGACGTTGTTAGGTGTGAAAAATAAAAGCAACACAAGAAACATTATAAAAAAACATAAAAGGTTCAAAGAAAAATGATATTATAATCTTTTAAAGCTAACTTTTAAAAAAATAGAGGACATAAAATGATGCAATTAATGGGGGAGAAGAGTGCCAAAAGGAGACATAGGAGAAGGTGAAAATGAAATTGGGAAAGGATTCAAGATAAGGGTTAAAACCCATGATATAATAATGGCCTAAAGCACAACAAGTAAATAACTCCACATCATCCTTTGTTGACATTATTATTTCATGAGAATTAAAAGAAATATTTTTTAAAGTTTATTATAAGAAATTTAAAAACCTTAAAATATGAGATTTTCATCCATACATACGTAAAAAAGAAGGCAATTTTTCATAATGTATACATATGTTACTAGAGCTCCAATTTTAGATCTCCTTATGGATGTGAAAGATGGATGAAGGTATTGTTAGGATGAAAACCAAAAGAAACCTAGAGGAAAAACCAAAGGCAACTGAGATGAACATTAAGGAAGAATGTAAGAGGCAGGTCTTTTTCCATCCCTCCTCCAAATTACATGAGCCACGTAAGCTTCTATTTCCAAAATGTAATTACTTTGGGGGCCTCTGTTAGTCCCCCTTAAAAAGAGAAAGATGAAGGACTGATGAATGATAATTATTAGAAGTATAAGAACTAAAATAATAGATTTTGAGCTTAGGGACCAAAATTAAAAATAGATAAATTATAATGACCCTATAATTTGTTTCAAACATTATAGTGACCCTATAACTAACCCAATATAAAACTATAAATCTCAACCTTTAGTTAGAATTGTTTTGTTAATTGAAAAGTTAAGTGTATATTAAGCTATATCATTCATGAAATAAAAAATGTTGAAAGCGTTTATGCACATAAATCTTAAAATTTAATCTTTTTTTTTGTAAACATTAAGCCTTTTATTACATTCATTATTAAAGTTTTCATTTTGAAAATTTTAAAAGAATTATATTATAAACACCAAAGATTAAAAAATGTCCATACATAGTACTTGCTTGGCTTTTAAATAGTGAGCTCTTATATTAAGGACCTAAAAACAAAGAGGGAGCATCTAATAAAAAAAAACATAATCCACTTAATAATAAATAACAGCTGTCAGTCCATATCCTTCTATTCTAATTCTAATGACAGACTAAAATCCAAGATTACTGTAGCTTGGCTTCTTAACAAGAGAGAAACTATAGAAACCATGCTTAAGCAATGTAACAGTATACATGCTGTTGTCTATTTTAGTTCTTGCAGGGCTCATTGCTTTTTCAGATTGGTAAGACATATTCGCTATTATTTATTCTTACACCAATTAGACTATTGAGGTTTTGTGCCTTTAAAACCTTTAGTTCCTATTTCTCATATTTGTTTCTTGGCTCCTACTTCTCCTATTTGGGATTAGCTTCATCCTTATTGAGCTATTATGATCTTGAATCCCATTTGGAAAATTTCGTTACTAAAGTTGTAAGATTAGAGTAAACTATCAGATAAAAAAGTTATATATATTATGATTACATGATAATTGAAGTTACATTTGGTATAATAATCAATTTAACTTAATAGCATTGAAAATTATGGGGTTCGTGGACCCTTACCCTTGTTTTGGTAATTAAGCAATGATTAAAATATCTAAAGAAGCATTGTAGTATGTTTACTCAATTCTTTAAGGCTCCTTCTCTCCCTGTATATATGGTTAGGTACTTATCTGCTCTTATACACTAAGAATAGCATCATATTGGTCAGGAATATAATGGTTAAAGAATTATGGGTAATGTTTGACCCGATTAGACTAAGTGATTATGCTTCAAATTATAATTGACTCTTTATGAAGCATATTATAGGGAATTTAGCTTATGTCAGAAGAGTGGCTTAGGGCAATTATGTCTATTGTCTCAAATGATAATTATAGAGGTATGAAGATCTAGGCAATGTTGATTAAGTTTGAAAAGTTAGGAGATGGTTGAGTGAGTTAAAGAATGGGTAATGGCAAGTTTTATTGTGTATGCACCCTTTAGCAAAACTTGGGGTTTTATTTACCATTTCAAAGCATTTATACCACTAAAATAAGTTAGTGGGAATGTTGGAACTAATAATGTCAATTACTTGGTTGAATGGGACTTTGAAGTGCTATTTGGGCCACTGATCAGTATGGATTAATTTATAGTAGGGTTTATGATTGAATTTTTATGAAATTTATGATTTGTTTTTAATTATTTCTAATTCTCACATATGCTCCACCAACTATTTCACATAATGTATAATTATTGGAGATATAACGAATGTTCTTTGAGCACATACTCAACATATTTTCTGCTAGTCATATAAAAAGGATAAAAGATTCGAAATGTCTATATTCAAATTGAATGAGGAAATCTAAACTTAATTAGACTTGTATTATATTTATGTTGTTGATAGATAATGACTTGACTGGTTTCATTTTCAATATTAGTTGGATTTTTTGCAATTTAATAAAAAAATATTTTATTTATTTTTTGGATTATGTAATTAGTTTTGATTTTTTTTCTTTTTTCATAAATTATAAAAATTATAGAATTTGATTTTTTATCATAATATGATTTTATTGCTAACAAGACATAAGATATTTTATTATTTATTATTATTTACTAATAGATTTATGAATAATTTAATTTAATTTAATTTATATAAATTTTAAATTAAAATATTTTCAAATTTAATAATAATGTAATAAATATATTTGCATTGAATAGGAAAAAAAATCTCCAACTATATAAATTTAAGAATTTTAACAATAATTACTTATGAAATAAAAATAAAAATATCAAATATTTAACTAAATAATAACATCGATTCTAACAATTAAAATATTTACCATTTGGAATTTTTTTTAATTATATAAATATTTATTTTTAATAAAATAAATAAATTATTATTAATATTTGTTAATACATGTTGTACACAAGATTAATCAAATTAAATACTTAATTAATTCATAAAAGTAATTCATCTCTAAAATTTATTTAATGAATAATTTTTAATAGTAATAAAAGTATAAATACATTGGTATTAGCAATCAAACTTTTTTTTTATTTTTTTGGAAAAAATACAAAACTAAAATAAAAAACCACAACATAAAAACAAAATTGGAATCAAATAGCCCATTGAATTCCTTTAAATGATTTATGCAACAGTATTTAATCCTATAACTTGGAACTGTAAAAGACCTAAAATTATTAGAAATAGGAATAGAAATGTTGTTAACTTATTTAAAGGAGTGAAGAAGATTAGACAATCTTAAAAGACTGAAACCTTGAAAATTTAATGGTTGATTTAGGTTGCATTTAATTATGATTCTAACGATTAAATTAGTGATCATGTATTGAAGATCTTTTTAACAAAATAAAAGAATTGTGAAAATAATATACAATATATCATCGAGTCAAGAAAATATCTTTCTATCTTCTAAAAAAAAGGACTTTTAAATGCAAAAAATCTTATTTTGGTCCTTTGACCTTTATCAAAAAGAATACCTAACTCCTTGAATTCTTATTTTTACTAATGAATTTCTTACTTATATATTATTAGTTGTTATGCCCAATTTTGTAGAATCTTTAGCACATATAACAAATGAGTCTTTACAATTAAATAAAATGAAATTAAAAGGGTGTTTTAGTAGTTGATAACCAACCATCATGGTTATTGTTATAAAGATTTTCATAAGTCCAAGTTCCTACAAAAACATACCAAAGTCTTTGTATAGAGATCAAACTCGTATAATTTAACTCATCCTTATTGAATATCTCATATTTAAATGTTTCACTCAAAAGCTTAAGAAAATAAATGTGTTTACCTTAACAAACTAAATAGGCAGTAACAAAGAGAAAACTTTCATAAACATACACCAAAAAAGCTAACCTTCATAAAGTCTTACAACAATTATGAAGGTATAATGCTTCAAGTCTCTCTATGTCTCTATATTCAAAACTTTACTCAAATGAACTATTTATAGGCATTTGGAAACTTGATAGGGAAGAATACAAGTGGTCATAAGGCCATTAAGTCTACTAACTTAATTAATGGTTGACATCTCCAAATACTTAGACACTTCTTGATGGGTGATTAACACCTTAAAAAATTCAAATGCTAATAAAAAGAAATATGCTAAACATGAAACTTTGACATGTTACCCTGCTTTTCCTTATTCTTTTCCATGTCCTACCATTTCTTTCATGCCTCAAACGACTAACTATGGACATCACCAATGTTATCAATCCAAAGATGATAGTTAAACAAGTTCTAAGCCAATTTGCATATGATTCAAGAAATGCATGCCCATGGTCTATTTGCCTATGCTCTACTCCTTGGGAATATTTTTACTTGTCATTAGTCTTGCTCACCATACTAATTTAATCTATGCTCCAATAGTCTATCATAGCCAACTGATGCTTGAACCCTACTTGATCCCACTTGATTAAGTTACCTTGATTCATTGTCATGCTTAAGCAATGCCAGTCTTTGGTCAAGACTAACCAACAACTAGTAAAATGGTCTTACACGCATTAGAGGACTATCTGTTATCTTCTTCCTTACTGTTACTATTCCTACCATATAAAAACCTTAACCGATATTTTTCCACTCAAAACTAATCCTCTAAAATATCCAACCATGAGAAGATAATGAAAGCAAGGTGGACTTAGATTAAAAAAGAATTCCTTTTTTCTTATGTCTAAAGCAAACACTATTTATGATCTGTCAATCTATTTTATAAAGAATGGTTTGGAAATGATAAAGGTCAAATTAAAAAACGCTTTTGTGAACCTATAATACTATTAAGATATCATCTTTCTTTCCCAAGAGAAACCTCTGAGAAAGGATGGTAATTGTTGATAACAAAAATGGAAAATGAAATTAGTGGTAAAAGAAACAAAACATTATGGAAGAATAATGTTAAAATCAATTTTCCTAAATTTAATTAAGAATGTTATAATTTATTTTTAAAACTAATGTGAATGGTTAAAATTTAACTAATGTGAATGGTTAAAATTTTTATCTTTTATTTAACCAATGAAAAAGTATGTGTCTTCTTTCTCTATGTAATTACCTATAAATAATGTTTAGGATTCGAATACTCATATTATATTGCAATTTCTCTAAAAAAAAGTATTATCATGCACTAAAAAAATTTTAACTAAAAAAAGAAGTGAGATAGATTCTTTCAAAAGAATTAAAAAAAACACCAAATGGTCAAAAGACTTAAGCTAGTGATCTTTTTTGATTTAGATAAAACTTGTGTTTTTACATAGCCATACAAAAAATGAACACCTTAAACGAAAAAAAAAAGGTTCTTATTTTTCTATATTTGAGGTTAAAATAAAGGATATTGAAGTGGGGCTAATTTTTTAAAGTAGTTGGTCATTTAAGAAGAACATAAGATATAGTGGCATTAATAATAGTTGCCATCACTCTTGGAAGTAGCTATCATTATGGAAAAGTGGTAGAAACTAAAACCAAAAGAGTGAAGGCTCCTCCTCCTTTCTAATCGAGCCTTTCCCTAAATCTCTTGCTCTTTTATTGGTTACATTAGTTACCCATCTTTCCTTGTGTATCTACCTCCTTTTTTGCTTCGCCACCAAATTCCACTAGATTTTGATTCATTTTTATTATTTTTGTTTCTCACCTTTCCTTTTAAGGTAACTAGTTTTTGAATTATAATTTGCCTTTTCTTTCTCCTTTCCTTTTTATTCATTCATCCTTAGTTTAAGCATAAGATTCATGATTCTAAGTTAAACTCTTTAAATATTTTGCTTATTCTCTTTGGCTGTTTCACTTATACTACTCCTCTCTTCTAGCCTACTTTTTCCCTTCTTCTTCATCTTCCTTTCTTCCTTCCTTCCGTAGTTGTCGCCATGAGCCTTCCCACTTCTTCTAAGATTTCTGACTTTAGCCTCACTCCTTCTACTTATGACCAAGCTCTAACAATAACACTTGTTATTATTTTTTCTGGTAACAAGGAGAGCTCTTCTAATAAGTTTTCCCTTCCTTGCCCTACTTGTTTTGCTTAAGGCTAGCACTGACAATATCATTTTCTACTGCTATTAATAGAAATAAGGAGAGCTCTTTTACTTATGCTCCTCTTGCTCAAGATAAGTATAGAAGGTAGCACTTGTTACGACTGTTATTATAGGCTTTGGCATTAACAACCACTCCTATGTATAAGTGGTTGGAGACTCTAATCCTAATAATATGCCGACATACATTCCACCTATGGCTTGTATTATGCAACCTCATAAGGATACTTTGAAAGTAAGAATTACAAAACAAAGCAATTTTGTAGTAGATTTCTTAATTTTACAAATTTCTAGAATTTCATGTGGTTCAATTTTGGGCCACAACATAAAGGAAGAGATAGAGTTTAGATGACAATAATCACTAAAACATGAATAAAATCCTTGAAAAATAGGCCATGGAACATCCCAAATGGGCATCTTTTCCTTTAGGAAGGCAACTAAGGTTGAGACTTAAATAGATTTCCCATTTAAGTCGATATTCACAATCTTCCCCTAGAGTTTTAGATTGTAATTACTATTATCTACATAGCCAGTTACATCGACAAACCACTTTATATGGATGAGATGGTAGCTTCCATGAGAAGACTTAGTTTTGGATGAGTTTATGTGGAAACTTCCCTTAATCAAACTTTACCTAATTTTATCCCCATTATGTAGCTAAATTTTGATGATGAGTTAACGAAGGATTGCTTAGCAATTTCATACTAATGGAAACCTGTTCTCTATAACTAAGTGAAAGAATGGAAACCTGCTAGACAAAACTTTACTAAAGGTGATTACAATGAGCTTATGGGAATTGAGACTAAGTTAAAGGAACCTTTGATAATCCAATTCCTAAATAGAAAATGTTATCTATCATTAACTTGAATTCCAATCCAATTATTATTGATCCAAACTTATCTCAAGAATAGATTGATAGCTTCTCAAATGAAAGATAACAGTAAAAGAAAAATATTAGAGCTCCTCTAGTTACTCCTTCCTAAAAGGACCAAGATAACCCATTAAGTGAAGCCCTTTCACTAGTAGTATAGAAGCTTATATTTAGAAAACTGTTAGTATAATTAAGGATGCTAACCATGTAATTAAATTTAAAGGGCAATTTAGGCTTGCATATAAAATGAGGTCATTCAGGAATTGAAAAGGCAAGGTAGTTACCACCCCATCTCCCCCATGTCTCTAGAAGCCTAAACAACCTACCTATACGATTTTATAAATTCTTATAGAATATATAAAGGCTAGTAGTATGTGTTTTTACTAAAATTCTAGTTATTCCTTTTTGACCACTCTCACCATTGCAATGGTAGAATCATAGTAACATATGATCTTAATATGCTACATATTTCTCACATCAATACATTCCTATGTCTAATGGATTAGACGGTGTTGCACGAACTTCTTTCTTCTTCTTCCTTAACGTGCATTCGCGTTTTGGATCAAAGTCTACTGACGTGGGATTACATCCCTGAGTATGCATACAAGTTCGAATAAAATACTAAATAAAAGAAAATAAGCAAACAAAGCAATTAAACTAAACAAAAAGCAAATAAGGCACACAAAACAAAATAACGAGGAAATAATTACAAAACAATTTAGAAAAATTAGAAAACAATATTTTACAAGTCCTAAAGTAATTCACACCAAGTTTCCTAATATTAAGGTCAAATTGTCCTAAGCAACGGTGCCAAAAACTTGTTGCGTTGGTTAGGTGACTTTAAAACTGTGGGTGATTCTGAAATGATTTTACTTTGAAAACCAACAGAATTTAAGGCAAGTGTACCTATCACAAAAGTAATAAAGTGGAGTAATTTTTCAGACT
>JAOXYD010075041.1:0-26143 GCA_028565735.1 Pinacopodium congolense
GCCTATAGGATAGCTTCATATCTAGTTAAATGTTTAGGAAAGACTTTGCATGTCGAGAGATCCCAAAGTTAATCCTAAATTATTTAATTAGTGACATTTAGTTGCATCTTAAGAGATGGTAGCTAAAATATTAGGAAATCTTGGCCAAATATAAATTAGATTAATTAACCAAAGGAAAACAAATAAGGATAACGACAAATCCTATGTTTAAATCTTGTTTTTCTCTGAATTTTCCTTTACTGTGTTTGCGATTGGTTGTGTTGCTCGCTCCTACTTCCAAATTTGTCTATGTCTGATTTATTTGTTTATTTATTTATTTTTATTTTTTTAAATCTATTTTTACTTGTTTTTTACTACAAGTACGACCCGTATACTTACGGTTTTGAGAATAAAAATCATAGTTTGTTTTACAAACTCAACACATGCAAAAGGAGAAGGGAGGAAAATTGTCCTTCAAAGCTATAGGGTGTTATATTAAAAATGTAACTAAATAAAAAACATAATCAATTACCTAGAACTAAACTAAAAACCCATTAAGGTATTTAGAATTTGCAATAAGGAAAAAAAGAGAATCACAGGGACCATGTACAATGTCTTTCAAATTATCTAGGTTAATACTCTTTCTTTTTTCTGAATTTACCAACTCGATCTTCTTGCATTGTTCCCTCTACATTAATTTCTTGGCATATTTCTTCTTTTTTTTTTCTTTTGATGAAGCATTTAACATCTTCTTATTCCTTAACGAAGATCTTATCTATTAGGATTAAGGCATCTGAAGGAGCGTTAAATAAGTTGGAGATAAAGCTAAGGTTGTGTAAGCTCCTTAACAGATTTGGATGATTTTCTCGAGTTACTTGGTTGTGAATTTCATCCTTTACCTACATGATCTATGTGGGGATAACTAGTGGAAAGCTTTCTACTTAGACCAAAATTTCAATGGTTTTCCTTTTGAGATAGTTACTATAATTCTCAAACAAAATTTAACAAAATTACACTAGAAGAACAACCCTGGATCAAATTAGGCCAATAGACCTTGTAAGGCTAAAAGAAAATTTTAAAATAAACTATACATATTTTGAAATTTTTATAAGAGGTTAGGTTAAAGTAAGCAAACCAATAAATGTTCTAGATAGTTATTTAATAAGAAGAATTTACAAATGAGAAATTATTAACTACTTTCAAAAGAGATTGGACTAACCAAAATTTCAATTATTTCAATTATAGAATACAAAATTTAAGAGAACCTAATGATGATTTCATGAATTGTTGATTTTAAATATGGAACTTATAAGTAATGAATGGAAGACTTTCATTTGAATGTATATGCAAAAGTTTTGTTGGCTTTTTTATTTATAATGTATCACTTTACACGATGTTAGCATTCATATCAGTTTCTTTGGTGTAGAAGAGTTCATGCCCCATGCTAAATATTATTTGCATTCTAGACATATTTATATTAATGAAAGTATTAAATAAAGAGTAGATGGTTTAAATATTTAGATATGGATTTGTGATAGAGCAACCTTTATTATATGTTTTAATGATTTGGAGTATGTATTAAAGATATTAAATAATAAGTGTGTTGAATGCCTATTAGAGTATCTTAAGGAGATAATAGTATAAGGCCTTTCTAAAGTAGATTCAAAATGTAACTACGTTGACAACAACATATGTGAGACATTTAAAGGATGAATTTTAAAAGTTAAGAGTAAAATTAATAATTAGCTTGTTAGAATATGTAAAAAAGATTGTAATGAAAATAATGCAGTCAAAGAAAGCATTTTGTAGCAAAATGACATTTCAATTTTATTATAGTCTAATTATTATGTTAGAAGAGAGCAAATAAAAAAATCTTTAACTACTTAGTTATTTAAAAGGGAATTGGGTATGCAATTAAGCATGCAAACATATAAGTTTTACATCCAATTTCAAAGTAGCATAAATATACAAAGCTTGTGACTTTGACAAGAATATTGTGTAGACATTTTGTAGCTTCCATCTACTATAGTTGATTGAATCCAAATGATTACATGGACATTTGATATGAAAAAGATAATTATTTATATGCATATAAGTTCTCCTTTTAACTAATCAGTGACTTATAGTTCATCATCACATGAAATTGTAGACTTTAAGATACTTGAAAAAGAGGTGAATTTTGACTCAAAATAAAAGTCACTTAATGATTACTTATCAAACATTTTAAAAGAAAATACAAGTATATTTGATAGTCTTGAAATTATTGTCAAAATAAACATAAATATTCTTTAAAAATAACTTCGAATTTGATCAATGATGTTGTTAAATTAAAGATAACGATAAACACAATATAAAATTATTCCTAATCTTTTCTAACTAGTAGCCTTGCAATTCCGAGTTTCTATCTAATATATCAAAGCAACCAATCACACATTACTAGATATGTATAACAAATATAGTAGTAATTTGAAGAGATAAAGAAAGGGATGAGCAATTGTAATTTATAGTGATTTTATCTTCTTTACGTACATCTACTAACCAAGCTTGTTTAGGAATCACAAACCCACCATAACTATTCTTTGGTGGATAAAGAAAAAACTATTAAAACATGCTTTTTTAGGTTTAAGACAAATTTTACAATCTTTGGGTGCATATAACTCTCTGTAACACACTCCCAAAACTAACAATTACACTAGATATCTCACAGATTACACAAATCTCATAATGAATATATTTTCTTACTTTAGAAAATAACATATAAAGTTTTTCACAAACTTTGTGTCTCTAAGAGCACTTGTAATCTTCTTTGCTCTCTTTTTTCTTCCTTGTGTTTCATTGCTACATTAGATAACTATTATACTTGTTTTTAACATATAATTGTTACTAATATCATTCCTTTTTATAAATGATACAATATGATCATTTTTGTCAAAAAATAAAACCTATTTCAATGATTGGTCAACTTTGGTTAACTAAATTATTACTCATATTTAAATATTTAGTTAACTGAACTAGTTTAGTTAACTGTAAAGAGAACATTTCTTCAAGAATTTATATATTTTTCTCAACTTTGACCCAACTTAAATCATCTTAAATTTGAATTTAAATAAAAATTTATGATGAAAATATTATAGTGACCTCACTATCTAGTATTACCTTCCTGATTTACTTCGTCACTTTCTAGTTGTTGAACTAAGGGTTGGTTCCACCATTGTATGACAAAGTACTTTCTACTAATGTATTTATAGAGTTTGTTAGGATTGTTGAGATAAGTTTGAAGAAAAAGTCTACAAGTATGTAGTCAAGACTTGAAGTGCATGAATGAGAAACCCTAAAGTTGAAGATTGAAGATAGAAGATCAAGTTAAAGAATGGAATTTGATAAGTTGGTATGAGTAAGTATTTATGTAAGTCTTCTCTTTGGTCTTACCATAGTTTAAAAGGGCTCACTTCATGCATATGCATTCATGATTAGTATTTATATGTAGGATGAATAATCAACATGTGTTGTATGTGAAAATCCTCTTGATGTATAAATGAACATGTTTGTATGAATTATGTGATTAAGACTTGATTGGTTTGGATTGAAGATATGAATCGATAAAAGAATGAATACATTTTTATGATTAATGATTTGGTAAATTAGATGAATTGATTATGTTAAGTTTATATAATTGTATAAAATGTGTTAAGATATGTTTTATATTGGTTGTTTTGTGTTGAATTAGGTTAAGAATTGAATTAGGTTAAGTTTAGATTGATTGGGCTGAGATTGAGCCAAAGTTTAGAAGTTGCCAATCCAGAGGAAATTGGTCGACCAAATGAATAGAATAAAGAGCTTGGTTGACCAAACAGTGAGATAGGTCGACCAAACATAGAGAGGTCGATCAAATGGGGACAAAGATCAACTAAATAGAGATTGATTGATCAAATAGAGATTGGTCGATCGAATAGAGAGATTGGTCAACCGAATGAAGCAAATCGGTAACAGATAAAAGACAATGATGACTTTTGTAACAGTAAAATTCATTTATTGTTTATGGGCATTGAGCAAAGACTATAAGGTGGTAATAATGGGCATAAATAGATGTGTTATGTATGTTTTTAGATAAGAAGAAGTGTTAGAAGCTCATATACAAGTGTCTTGTATGTTCTTAGAGTATAATGTGTTTGATGAAGTTATTCTTTCATTCTTATATTAGTATGAGTCCCTAAACATTTTGGTAAAGTCAAGAGAGTGACATTATTATGGAAGTGTTTTTGGGTAGGGTTAAGAAATTAAGAGTGAATTCTTATTAGGGTTCTTCTTGAGACTTGAAATAGAAGAGCAGATTGTGAGGATCTTTCTTAGCCTTGAAAAGGGAGTGTGGTTAGATTATTCTTTAGCCTTAGAAAAATGAGAATGAAAAGTTATCTTTGAGCCTTGAAAAAAATTGTACTATTAACGTTGTATTTATTTTGATTGCAATAGTACAAAAATCTAAACAGTGGTATTGGTGACTAGACGGAGGGGTAAGTTAATAACTCCGAACTAAAATAAATCATGAAGTGTCCTTTTTCTCACTCTCTCTCTTTATTTTTATGCATTTATTTTAATTATTTACTTTATCGTTATTCTTTAATTCTATAAGTTATAATTGTAGTTTAGCTTCTAAGTTTAAATTGGTAAAAGTTTAAGTTGTTTATTTAGAAAAAAACTTTTATCTCCTAATTCACCCACTTTATGTGCCATATAAGGCAAACAATTAGTATCAGAGTTTAGGTCTTACATTATTTTAATTCTAACAAATTAGTGAGTAAAGATTGATAGTACCTTTTTACAGAGATCCTTTTTTTTACCCCTTTTGTTTAGTGGAGAAAACTTCTTGGTTTGAAAAAAAAATGTTCATAAAAGATAATAGTGCTGATTTGTAGATTGTAATTGTAGAAGGTCCCCATGTTCCAACAATTTTAGTAAATGGAAAATTAAGTTCCTAACGATGAAGAAGAATGGAATGAAAAGGATAAATAATTAGTATCTTCGACTAATCAAGCTTTGAATATTTTGTGTATTAGATAAGAATATTCTTGATAAAGTTTTAATGTGTACCTCTGCTAATGCCATATGGTGTAAATTAGAAATTTTGTACGATGGTATAAATCATGAGGATGTGCTTGGATCTATTAGAGAAGAAATAAGGATGGAGACTTCTAAAGAAGAACTTAATAAAAGCTTAGTGGAGCAAGAAGAGGTATGCACTAGTGCAAAAACTTGTAATGATATAGATAGTATTAAAAAAAAATTATGATGGATCTATTTTCTGAAGTTTTCATAAGAATGACATTGAATATGAAATGCAAAAATTAGTAGAAGAAAATACCTTTTTAAAGAAACAATTGGAATTAAAATGTGACATTGATTATGATAATATGAATGTGAAATGCAAAAATTGTAGAACAAAATACCCTTTTAAAGAAACAATTGGAATTAAAATGTGACATTAATTATGATAATTTAGTAAAGAAAATGCATCCCTTAAAATGGAGATAGATGTCTTTAAGGACTCACTGGCTAAATTCAGTAAAGGGAATGAGAAATTAGAAAACATGTTGAGTGGTTAAAAGGTTGTAAATGATAGAGATGGTTTAGGTTATGTTAATAACAATAGACCTTCCTTTAGCATTACTAAATTTGTTAAAGGAAAGAACTTAGAGGAAGAAGAACCTAGACTATCCGTTAAAAATATTTCTAGGCCTTCATTATCTAATTATCGTCATAGAAGGAATCATTATTAATTTTTGTATGCATCAAGATCATCTAGAAAGAATGTGCATGAAAATAGACATAATTTCTTAGTTAATGCACATTATCAAAATAATGCATATAAGCCTTCTACATCATATGCTCCTTATGCTTATATGAATATTTCTAGAAATGTTTATCATACTAATCATATGCTATTAAATGTATCTCATGCATATTCTACATAAGTATTCCATCAAACAAAAATGTCTACATCTAAAAATGCAAATAGAAACAAAATAAGATCATATTATTATTATTTCTATGATGCATCTAGAAACTTTAATAATTTGTAGACTGAGGCATACTCATAAAAATGCATATAGGTCATGTGTACATTTGATTTGTTATTATTATGGTCATTTTGGACATGTTCAAAAACATTTCAATGATTTTTAAAATTTTTTGCCTAATAAACAAAATAGGTATGAAACTAACCGTAAAGGGTCCAAGAGGATATGGGTACCAAAGATTTGTTAAATTTAATTTACAAGTTTTAAAAGGTGTCTCCAAGAACATAAAAGAAAAATAAAAATTGACTATATTGTTGAACTAAAGAAGTAAGAAATTTAAGTAGTAGAAAATTAACAATAAACGTAAAAGAGAGGTACGTTGTGAACTTAAAATTCACAGGTCTTTATTTTAAATGTATTCTGATAGTTTGAATGCTTGATGATTTTATTATTGATCCAAAAATTGGATTGTTTTTATGAAAATAAATTTTTTTTGAGTTTTTAATTCTGATTTTTTTTTTTTGGATTAGGCATGTAAGTTCGGTCGACCAAACTTAGTTCATCGATCGACCTAAGGTAGATATGTCAACCGATATAGGTAAGTCAATCGACCAATGCCTAAATAAGTCAAGTTTTAATTTTTAAAATTTCTCGTCATGTCACTACTTTTGCTTTTATTTTCATCTGTCGTCGTTCACTCCTTCTCTCAACTTATGAGTATTTCATTATTTCATCATTTCAATCCTATTTTAAATGTTGTCTGCATGTCTTGAAAAGGTAAAGGTTACTTTAAAATTTTTTTCATATTTTATAATTGATGCAATTATATAAGTGTGAGCCCTTAAACACTTTGGTAAAGTCAATAGAGCGACATTTTTATGAAAGTGTTTATGTGTGGGGTTAGTAAATTAAGAGTACATTTTTAAAAGGGTTATTTTTTAGCCTTGAAAAAAAAAAAAGACTACGTTCTGAAGTTATTCCTTAGCCTTGAAAAGAGAGTGTGGTGAGGTCATCCTTTAGCCTTAGAAAAGAGAGAGTGAAAGGTTGTCCTTAAACCTTAAAAAAGGATTGTACTACTAACATTGTATTTTTTTTTATTGTAATAATGCAAACTTCTTGACAGTGGTGTTAGAGATTAGATGTAGAGTTAAGTGAATAAATCTGAACTAGAATAAATCATGGAGTGTCCTTCTTCTTTCTCTCTTTCCTTTTATGCACTTATTTTAATTGTCTATTCTATTCTTATTTTTTAATTGGATAAATTATAATTTTTGTTTAGCTTCCACGTTTAAATGGATAAAAGATTAAGTTGTTTATTTAGAAGAAAAATTTATGACCTAATTCACTACCCTTTTAAGTGCGATATATAGCCAACATTAGTAACAATCAATTCTCCTCTTGTACATCACTAATCATGAAATCTAATTATTGCATTATCTATTTCTATACTTGTTCATCCAATTTAAGCTTCAATCAACAATTCCAAAGCTTTCCATAAGCTTTGTATTACAATATTACTTTTTAATGTTACCTAACATCACCTAGATAAATTCATTAGTAATTCAATATTTTTATTGTCATCAAAATTATGGGTTTCAGCCTACTTTGTTCAAAAAAATTATAGAAGTCTCTATATTAAGACAAATCATAAATAGTCAAACATAAGAAAGGTTTTTAAAGACAACAATTTTGATAGGGATAGTTTATATAGATTTTTATGCCATGTTTAAATATTTTTTATCCCTATTTATCTATGAATCTAACTTATCTATAATTTATTTTAGTTAAATTGTAGGTTTATTTCAATTCAAGGAGTTAAGTGTTAAAAAGTATTAATTTTGACATACCTTAGTACAAGATCAACAGTGACGCACGATAGCACTATTGTGTGCTCTGTTCACTTCCATTATAAACCAGAGTAAAGATAAAATACCAACAGCATCTAAAATGACATTGTTATTTCTCAACTTCAAATATTTATACCTTCGAATGGTACAAATTGATAGAGGTGTAACATATAAGATTTTAATGTATGATTTTACATCTTTTCACCCCTATGTTAATATTAAATTGTTAAATTTATATGTATATTTGGTGAAAATGCAAGTTCAAGCTTAAATTTGGAGACTACTTTTTATACAAAAGAATAGCGTGGATTATAAATGGCATCATTGAGCAGTGATTTAAAGGGCCTTTGTAGTCTATGAAGGCATGTTCCAACATGAGTTCAAGGGCAAGTTTAGGCCAACTCTCCCAAAACCAACTTAGTCCTACTTAGCTGTATATAAGCATATTTTAAATAGTTTTTATAGGAGTCTATAGAGCAATTCTAAGCAGTACCTTTTATAGAGTTTAGGTTTTATTTTTTGTTTTCTTCCAATTTTGTGTAATAGATCCTCAATAGTGTTTTTCAAGATTCTAAAGAGTAGATCAAAGGATTGGAGCAGAGATTATAGTTAGGAAAGTTCATGTTAGGTATAATGACTCCTAATTTCATTTTTATCTTTATTCTTATTATTTGTATCAATTAATATATGTTACATAATCAATTATTTATGTTATTGATTACTATGAGTGACTAAATTACTTGGTAATTAAGCATAAGTAAGCATATGGATTGATTTAGTTATGGTCCCTAAATTGTGTGATAATCTTTGTTTACTTGAACTCTTAACCATTTATGTTGAACTAAGAAGGTTCTAATCTTGGTTTTAATAATAAAAAATATTAATGTTACTAATGATTTGAGTTTTGTTATAAATTTCAAAGATAGGTATATTTGATGGATGAATTCAATATGTAAAATTTGAGTTTGAAGGCCAAAATTGAAGATAATGGAAAAACAAGAAATATGGCAACTTTAAGACCTTGAATTTGTAGTTTAAAACTTGTTTATAAGTTTCATTTGAAGTTCAATTCATCAAAGGGCTCAAAGTTAGCATTTATGCATTTTCTAGGTTCAAAGTTGCATAAATATTTACCTAAGGAGCGAAAAAAATTTTATTTGGTTTTTAAATCAATGAAAATATTAAAAGAATTTTAAAATGTGTTTTGTAACTTATGCGCACTAGCTTTGAAGCAAAAGAAAAAACTTAAAAATGGTTTCCATTGTTTTTAGCTTAGTTTAATATCAAAGTTTAACAAAAAAGCATTAATTAGATTACAAATCAAGTGATTTTGTGTTTTTAGTCTGAAAATATGTGTTTTGATATTTCATTTCACTTAGGGAATCCTTTTTAATTTTCTTGAATTAAATTGAAATAAAATAATTTAGTTTAGATGTGTTTTTAACATTCTTTTCATCATCTTCAAAATTTGGAAAAGTTTTTGCACAAACACTGATCGACCAATCCATGATCAGTCAACTTGTGTTACATTTTTTAGACCATCAGTCAACTTATCAAAGACTGGTCAATCTGTATATTGGTCGACCAATCTAAGACTAGTTGACCGGTCATTTGACAATTTGAACAGCTAGTTTTCGCAGGCTCTCAATTCTTCAACAATTTTTCATAACTCAATGACTTAAAAATTTTGCAACAACTAATTTAGTTTCTTAGAAATATTAGTCCTAGATGACACTTAAGAAGGAGGTGCATCAGGTGATTAAAATTTTCTACAATAAATTTCTAAGTCCACTTAAAATTCTAAACTCTTTTACTGTAAGAATGGCAAAAACATATAATATACGTGATTTAATAAAATAAGTTTAATATGAGCCATTTCACAAAATATTCACATATATATCCAACAAAAATATAAACACAATTTTTGAATATCAATAAACATAAAAATAAAATCAAATAAAAATTTGAAAAATAATTATATATAAATGTAAGCAGTACATAGAAGAGAGACAAAACAAATTTAGCTCCTATGTTTAGTCCACAATAAAATCTTATTGAAAATTTTCACTATAATAGAAAAGAATAATATTAGAAATACAATCCTTTTTTAGCCTCAATAATAACCTTTTGAATTCCTTCTTAGGCTTAAGAAGAACCTTTTCTCACAACTATGCCACCTCAAAAAAATATAATTGAAAAATATCATCACTTAAGCTTAACTTAGTGTATTTAGAGGCTCACAAAACTCAAAATATATTTTAAAAAAATCATGCACTAAACACCTATAAAGAGAACTCAAAGAATACTCCTTAAGAAAACCTTCACAATACTTTAAAATACTTGATTAATCACTTTTAAAGCTTTTGGATACTGAAAAACAATTCAAAACAACCTGCTTATAACCTTAGGATGTCAAACTGGTCGTTTATTAATGTTGCTCAAAATTTTAATACATTAAAAGTTTGTTACCATTGAAAAATAATTGTTATAGCATGATTTTCACTCTTTAAACATAGTTTCTACAAATTTAAACGGCATCATTAATCTACCGCCGTTTTAATTCCTTTAATATGGGTTTATAATGATGCAATTGATTAACTCCAACAACTATTGCTTAACTCCCAAAAACACTTAGAAACTTGTGTAAGGCAATTCCAAAACAATTCGAGCCTATTTCAATATTATAAACACTTCATACACTCATACACATATCCAAAACCTTCCTAAAAACATTTTTAACTCAAAAAGAGGGTTATTAAAAACTTTTTGACAAAAAATTCCTCTTAATTATGCATCCTATATGTATATTCTAAAATATAAATGTATCATGCATTAAGGGAGCCTCATCAAAACACCAAAAGAAATTAAGTAAGATTTATAATAAAGATGACAAGTTATAACATATATAAATTCTATCTTGAATCTTCCAAAACTCTTGAGTTTTAATCAATCCACTTTATGAAATTTTGCTCTAAGACTCTTTAAACCTCTTCTTTAATACTTCAACTTAACACCTATCTTTCAATGCTTCAAAAACACAAAAATGTTAGTCCATTAGGTGTTTTATCCTTATAAAAATAAAATGAATGTCCCTTAGTTATAAAAAAAAAACATTTCTAGCAAATTATTCAAATATTTATGCTCTCAAAACATTTTTTTCAAGCAAAAATCTTTAGATTCACCAAATGTTGTCAAAGTTTATTACTCCTCTTCTTTTATTCTCAACTTTTTTAATTTAAGTCTATTTCTAGTGCTTTAAGTTTGATGTTTTCAGTTTTTTTTGTAAACATTTAAGAGTTTCATTGATCATATATTTGCATTTTTTAGTTTTATTTTGTTAATTTTAAGTTCTCATAGTCCTATATAAAGTGAATGTCCCTTGGCTATAAATAACATTTCTAGAAAAATTATTCAAATCTTTATGCTCTTAAAACATTGTTTGAAGCAAAAATCTTCAGGTTCATCAAAGTTGTCAAAGTTTATTGCTCCTCTTCTTTCATTCTCAATTTTCTTGATCTAAATCCATTTCTAGTGCTTCAAGTTTGCTATTTTCAATTTTTTGTAAACATTCAAGAGTTTCATTGATCATATACTTGCATTTTTTTGTTTTATTTTGTTAATTTTAAGCTCTCATATTCATATATAAAGTCAATGTCCCTTGGTTATAAATAACACTTCTAGACAAATTATTCAAATCTTTATGCTTTTAAAACATTATTTCAAGAAAAAATCTTCAAATTCACCAAAGTTGTCAAAGTTTATTGTTCCTCTTCTTTCATTCTTAACTTTCTTGATTATATCCATTTATTGTGCTTCAAGTTTGGTTTTTTTTAGTTTTTTTGTAAAAATTCAAAAGTTTCATCAATCATACATTTTCATTTATTGGGTTTTATTTCGTTTATTTTAAACTCTCATAGTCATATATACCAAAAATATCTAGATTTATGTCTTTGATCCTTTATACTCATCTTTCATTGTTTAAATTAGAAATTGGTTCTTTAAAATTTTTATGTTTTTTCAGTCCTCACGAGTTTTGTTGATCATACATTTGTATTGTTAGGGCTTATTTAATTTTTTACAACACTCAAAGAAATATTTATAAAAGCTATCCATATTAGGATTTTTTTTCATCTCTCTCTCTATCCTTTATCATTTAACTCATTTTAGGTGCTTCAAAATTGTTACATTTAGTTTGTTTAAGCTTTCAAGAGTGTCATTGATCATTTATTTCATTTTTTAAAGCATTAGAGCCCTTTGTTTAATTGAGTTTTAAGTGAAACAACACTATCGGTGTATTTTGTTACTACTAAAGGGGGTTCATAATTCATTTGATTATTTGTTCATGTAAAGGATCCTCTTTACCTTTTAAAGGTTAATTTTCCCCTTCCATAAAGAAATTTTGATTTGCAAGGGTTACTCTTCACCTAAGAAGAAGATTGTACTTGTTATATTGAGTTAGTTAAATTTATAACAAGTAATTAGAGAGTGGATTAGGTAATTGTTAGGGATTGTTGAACCACTATAAATTTTGGTGTATCCTCTTAACCCTACACTCTTTTATTATTGCTTATTACGTTGATTGATTGTTGTTTCATTTTGATTACATTAGCATAAATATTTGCATAACATTTTAGGTTGAATATTGGTTTAGTAATTATATATAGTTGAACTGGTTTCGGTGGCTTAGTTTAATTAGATTAGAAAATTTTTAGAACACTCGATCCCCTCCCTCCCCATATGCCTTTAAGGTTTACAATACATAATAGACTAGCCATCTAGAATAGACTCATAGATAATTAGGAGTCTACAAAATCAGTGTTAATTAGAAAAATCAGTAAGTAATATATTTTAAATTAGTAAATGACCAACACATTAGTTAATTGCAAGGTCTTAGTTTTAAAAGGGGGTTTTAAGATTGAACTTACTAAACTTTAAGTCTAGTACCTAGGTTTATTAAATAATTAAACATTGGAATAAGACCAACAGAGATAAGGTATTGCCTTAACCATAGCTATATCCTCAATTTAAGAAGATATCTTAGATCTAGCCATAAAATAACTGCTAAGCTTAATTAATCCATTAAAATCTAAAAAATCAACTATAAATTATATTTGGGTAAGCCTTAATTGCATCTTTTATTCTTTTATATAAATTAAGTAGATTAATTAATTTAGTATTTTAATTTAATTAATCACTTTAATTGGATTTTTTAAGAAAATCATTCACTAGTTGACTTAATAGTTACACTGGATCCTCGTAGGATAATATCTAGACTCAAATTTGATCCTTTGTATTAATTATGATACGTATACTTACCTAGTATTGGTTTTAGGTTAAGATTATGATAAAATTTAGTTTAGGAAGATTACTAACAAGTTTTTGATACTATTGTCAAAGATCTTCATTAGTAATACTAGGGAGATAATAGTTTCAATTAATCTAGAATGTATTTTCAATTTTTTGTTATTTTTACTAATTTTTTTTTATTTTTAGTGATTATTTTTTGAATTTTTATATTTATATTTCCTTTGATTGATTTTTCATTGTTTAGTGTTTTTGTCTGTTTTCTTTAATAGTTTTTATTTCTTTACTTAGTTATTATTATTTTATATGCATACTTATGGTCAAAAGTTTAAGGAGTTGAATTTTAATCCAACGCTATAACATACTATACATAGACTTTAAAAGGAAACTCAAGTAACTACATCTACCAAAGTAAATGTATAAACCATTAGTGAGAATCAACTTGAGTTATAAACTGAATCATCATACCTAGAGCAATAAAAGAACGTAATAGAACTTAATCATGAGGAACGTAGAAAATTAATGATGATGGACTTTGTTGTAGAAAATAATAATAAACCTTTAGTTAATATTGTTAGACCTAGAGCCAATGCTAATAATTTTGAGATTCCTCATGGGATTTTCATAGTTAAGGTCTTACAATTTAAAGGATTAGCCTTAAATGACACAATCATCCATCCAGAAACCTTAATGGATATTTGTAATTTATTTAGACATAATGGTATTTTTAAAATGCTATCAATTTAAGGCAATTCCCTTTCTTCCTTATGTATAAGAGTAGAGATTGGCTCTTTACACTTCAAGCTGGTTCCATTATAATGTGAGATGAGCTAATGAAGTTATTCCTATATAAAATTTTCCTCCTAGTTAAGATATCTAATATATAAACTGAAATAACTTTTTTTTTTCAGTATAAAACGAGGGTCAATGCAAAGCTTGGGAGAGGTTTAAACAAATCTTATCTAAGTGCACAAGTTGTGCATTTAATATATGTCACAAGTTAATTTATTATGTACTAAAGTTACCTCTTCTACTTATAATACTACAGATGCTGCCACTAAAGGAAATTTAATGTTAAAAATTCTAGATCAAGTTTATAAATTGATTGAGGAAATGATGACTAACTGCTTCTAATATCATTTTGAGTGACATCCTAGGAGACCTTATGAAGCTTATGCAATTGATGATCTAGTAGAATTAGCAACTTAAATGGAGGAATTAAATAAGAAGCGAGATACTTTAGTTCGTGGAGTTGGTAGTTTTATGATGAGAGGACAAGGAGGGTGGGATAACTACAGGGTAATTCCCACTCATCAATCAATTGTCAAGGAGGAAGCCCTTTTACTGAAAATCCTAAGTAACCCCAATATATAGGGAATCACAATAATAATAAGGGAATCCGTTCTCAAATACTTATAATCCAGGGGGAATGGACCATTTTAATTTTTCTTGGAGCAATAGTTAACACTACCAATAACCTCCACAAGCTAATCCTCAAAGAGCTACGCCACTAAGCTTTAAAGCCAATACACCTCCACCACAAGAGAAGATGATTTTTAAATTTAATCAAATGAAACTAGGATGCAAAGCTATGATGCTTCCATTAGGAATTTATAAATCTATGTAATTTAAATCTTATAAATGTTGTAAGAGAGACTATTTGGTAAGTTACCTAGTACCACCTAAAACAATATTATAGAACATGTTAAAGCTATCACCTTGAGGAGTAGAAAATAAATAAAAGGTGCAACTGAGAATAAGAAGTGATAGTAAAGGAAAAGAGCAAAGTGAGTGTGGTGCATAAGATTAAAGAAAGAGAAGAAGCCGATAAGGACGAGTGGCCTATTTGTGAACTTAAATGTGCAACCCTATAAGCCCAGATACCGTGTCCTCAAAGACTCAAAAGTAACCACTTAGATAAATAGTTTAAGAGGTTTTTAGAGGTTTTTTAAAAATTACATATCGGTATCCCATTTGCTGAGGCACTCACCCAAATGCCTTTTTACTCTAACTTCATAAAGGATTTATTATCAAACAAAAGGAATTTTGAGGAGTATGAGCCTATTAAGTTGAATGAGGAATGTTCAACTATTTTATTAAAGAATTTACCTCCTAAACTTAGGGACCATGGTAATTTTACAATCCCACACACCATAGCTAACTTGCAAATAGATAAGGCATTGATGGATCTTGAAGCAAGTATTAATTTGATGCACATATCTACTTTCAAAAAGTTAGGATCAAAGGAGCTTAAGCCTATCACAATCTTGTTAAAATTTACAGATCAATCTTTCACTTATTTGAGTGGAATCATACAGGATGTGTTAGTGAAGTTAGACAAATTCTTTTTCCCTATTCATTTCATAGTATTTAATATAGAGGAAAATAAGGATGTGCCAATTATCTTGGATAGAATATTTATAGTCACTACTAGAGTCATTGTGGATGCTATAAAGGAAAAGGTTTTTTTTAACCATAAGATAAGAAAGTAATATTCGATATCTTTAACATGCCTAATTCTTCCTCTATTATTGGCTCTTGTAATTTTGTTAAAGTTATTATTGATAAGTCCAAGAGTAATGAGATTCCTAGCATAAATAAGATGAAAATCAAGCCTAAGGACTTGAATTTTAGTGAATCAATAAGGAGCCCAATGCAATTATAGTCCCATATTCTAATTGACAAATATAGAAGTCTGAATATTCTATATAAAATAATGGCCTTGAAAAAATCAACTTGAAGCCATCATGACATTTTACATCATCAAGATAAAGAAGAAAAAAAAAGAAGCATTTGTTAGAAGGAAACTCTACAAATAATTGTGTTTTATTTTCCTTTCGTCTTTTTAGTTAGTTAGTTTCCTCAGTTTTGATGTTTAGGTTTAACATATTAGAGAAAAATAAGCGCATAATCATGTTATTTTCAATTGGTCCATGAATTAGGAACATTCAGTGGCAATTGAGGGAGAATTGGAGTAGTTGAAATTATGGAGAAAAACTTAGAATAAATTATCAAAACCCCTTTATAATGATGTAATTGTTATTAGCTAATACCTTCATTATAACATGAATTTAATATATTAATATTCCCTTAAGTTATTATTATAATTCACCCAGGCTACCATTTAAGAGCGATTCACATCCATAAATGGAGCCATTTTACCCCAGAACCCTAGCTCATATTTCTTCTTTCTCCCTTCCCTTCCCTTCCCTTCCCCACCATTCTTTCTCACTTGCTACACTTTACCAACTCCACTATTTTTTAAACCTTTTTCAATGGGAGACATCAAAATTTTCACTTGATTTTACATGGCTAGCCCTTTAGCATTTGCTCTTGCTTGAAAATTATAATTTTTTTTCCTATTTTCCACTTACTTATCGACATTTTTCTCTATCACTACTACTGCAACTATTCCTTCTTATTTAATGTGATTTGCTCAGTTTCTAGCTTGGATTCTTACATTATTAAGTTCCCTTCATCTTTATCTATCTTTTGATATATGTTTCAACCTCAAACATCATCACAGGCGAAAGAAATATTCTAATGATAAAAAAAGAAATATTTTGATAAATAATAATATATTCTAGCAGCCATCCAATCTTTTTTTGTCATTATTTTTAGTATGATGACCCTATAATCCTTCCTAGAATCAAGTTTAAGGAAACACCTTGTATTTGATGCTTCAAAGTTCATAACCATAAAGCATGCTTAAGGTCCATAGTGGGAATGACATCATTATGGAACATTTAGTAGAATCTGCTATAGAGGTAGAGTTTGATATCACTAGAGTTTTACAAGTACTTGACTGGGACTCATCATAATAGATGGATAAGCTATATTACTCTGACCAAATTCACAAGTTTTACACAAATATAGAACAAAGGAAGGAGGCAAACCTCATTGAAATTAGATCGTTTTTTATAGGTACCTCTATAACCATTACTCGAGCTTATCTATCTTCATTACTAGGAGTACTGATAAGTGTGCTCCAGACTATGTTTTAAGGTTGTTTTTAAGTGATTTAAGTATTATTTGAGCGCTTTAAATTGAGTTAGTAGGAACTTTTACATCCCTTTCATTATCTTTTATGTGTTTTACATGTTTCTTTATATTGTCTAGTTTTTTAGGGAAAATACAAACTTATTTGAGGAATGGGTTAATGTACATTGATGTTTGTATGTATAGGTAACAAATGAGACCCAAACCATCACTAGTTTTCGTACTATAACGTACTATAAATTCGGTAACACATTAGGTGCACTTAAAGAGCTCAAATTGCTACTAAATTTTACAGAGTGCTAGACCAACATGTAAGGAGCCTACATATCACATTTCATGATATTTAGAGGTCTATAGACGAAAATATAGCAAACATACTGAACAGAGGTCAAAACTAGAAAATCTAATGTGGCGGGATGACGTGGCAAAACGTGTGCAAGACTTGTTTTATGATTTTTTTTTTTTTTACATAAGAAGATGTGAGGAACCCTAGCAGCCAAATTTCTAATGTAGGACACATTCAAGACAAAAATCGAGGGTTTTGGAAAAGTAACAACATGTGGGAACCCAAAAAATAGGAAGATAATCAAGATTCAACAAAAGCTGTCTAGATTTTCCTAAAAAGGAGGCTTCATCATCTTCAATAGTTAATCTTTCTTTTACTTTCCTTTTGATGTTTAATCTTAATACTCTTTATTTGAACATGACTATGGATTGCTAAATCTATTTTAGGGATTCTTCTTGAATTGTTTATCCAATTTTTACTATATTGATTTAATACATAGTTGTTTGTATTAATTATTAAGCTTATAATCACTTCGAATTGAGAGATTGTTTTAATTTATTTGAGTTATGGTGCATAATAAGAGTTGGTAGTTTCATAGACCTGCAATTAAATGACTAATAATGATTAAAGAGAGATCTTAATTATTTATTAATTATCCTTAGGATTGCTTCAAATCCAATTGCATTGTTTAGGAGTCATGTTGTGAACCAAAAGGTTACAATTCAACTTTTAAGTAATTCAATTGGGATTAATTGGTTAGATCTTAAGGGAGGAAAATCAAC
The DNA here is from genome assembly GCA_028565735.1 of Pinacopodium congolense. Lineage (NCBI taxonomy): Eukaryota > Viridiplantae > Streptophyta > Magnoliopsida > Malpighiales > Erythroxylaceae > Pinacopodium > Pinacopodium congolense. The sequence continues at coordinate 18,212 of JAOXYD010075041.1, forward strand.
TATTGAATATCTAGGATCAAACACAATTAATTAAATAGGGTGAAAGGAAGATAAAAAAAGGATAAAACAACTCATAAGTCTCCACTATTGAGTATCTTCTTTGTTTTGTTCTCTTCTACTATTACATTCCTTCAATTTCGTTAATTTAGTTTAATTTTCCGTTCTATACTTCTTTTTTACCTTAAACAAAGTACAATTCAAATTTTTAGGTGCCTAGAATCAATCTTTGTGGGATCAATATCAGTTATATTATAAATTACGACTTGTATGCTTACAGTGTAGCTAAAACTAGCAAAAAGACTTTTGACATCATTACCGGGGATTGTTATTTTAACATCTTGTTCAATTTAGATTGTTTTGATTTAAGGATTTTTAACACTTTTTTGGTGTGATTTTAGGTGCATGAACACAAGAGTGACTAGGAGCTCCAACAAGTTAGAAGACATCGAAATTTTAGACATCACCAAGCACGAAAACGAACTTCGGAAAGTGAAGCATCAAGAATCTCTAGAAAGAACAACAGCAGAAGAGAGGAATCAAGATTAGCACTAACAAACACTCATGGACTTCATGAGGCTTGGCTTAAACATAATTTAGCAAGGTTTTACAAGACCCCTAGTCTAGGCCAATTATTTTGAGATTAAGCTGGCACTGTTAAACATGTTACAGATGAATGTACAATTCTATGACTTGGCTAATGAAGATCTGAAAGCTCACCTAGCCAACTTCTTGGAAATATATGATTCTTTCAGATATAATGGGCTATTAGAAGATGCCACAAATATGAGGTTGTTCTCTTTTACTCTGAAGGACCAAGCTCAGGCTTAGATTATCTAAATCCAAAGAATATTATGACATGGGAGCAGCTAGTATAGGCTTTTCTAACCAAGTATTTTACTAACAAAGGCCACTTGAATCATTAAGGAGATCACAAATTTTCGGCAAAGTGAAGGTGAGTCTTTATATGAAGTATAGGAGTGGTTCAAGGAGTTGCAAAGGAGATGCTCCTAACATAATCTACTAAGGGAATTTCTACTAAAAACCTTTTATAACGGAGAAACTACGCAGACAAGAGATACTATAGATGTAGTATCAGGGGGATCTTTAATATGAAAGACGAAAGATAAACCTATTAGAAGAGATGATGACTAATAACTACTTTTTGAGTACATAAAGGAGTAGGTAACCATCTCTTAAGGAACAGAAGGGTGTTATTGCTATGGATTTGGTGACTACCTTACAAGCTCATATGTCACCATTAGCCAAACAATTGAATAGCGTGCAGGCTACATCGTCACAATCATTAAAAGCGGTACAACATGGGTGTGAGCTATGTGGTCAAGAGAGTTATGTAATTGTAGAGTGTTTCTTGATGACTAGTAATGAGACAAAACAAGTCAACTACATGAGAGCACCACAAGAGAGGTCAAGTAACAACCCTTACTCGAATACCTCTAATCCAGGGTTGAAGAGCCACCCCAACCTCTCTTGGAATAATAATAGTGTAAGTACTAATATCAAAGCACAAGGACCACCATGTTTCCAACAGGATAGGTTGGGATCACTAGAGTTAAAGATGGACAAGCTTATGGATGTGATCAGCTCAAAGTTCAATAGTCAAGATGACAGTTAAAAGATGATGGAGACCAAATTTGATTAGACGGTCAAAAACCATGCCTTTTCTATACATAACTTAGAGGTCTAAGTGGGTCAACTTGCTACTCCCTTATTAACAAGGAATGTGAAAAGCCTACCCAGTAACATTAAATCTAACCCAAGAGAGCAATTAAAGGCAATAAAGTTAAGGAACGGTAAACAGTTGTAGGAGCCAAAGGAAAAAGAGGCAAACCCACCCAAAGAGGATGATTAAGAGAAGAAGGATGAAAGTGTAGAGAAGCCATATGTACCACCACCATCATATACTCTAAAGATCCCTTTCCTCCAAAGGTTGAAAAAAAATTAGATGGATGTGCAGTTTGCTAAATTTTTAGAAAATTTGAAGAAGCTACAGATTAACTTTTCTTTTATAGAGGAATTGGAGAACATGCCTAAATACGCCAAGTTTCTCAAAGACATCCTGACCAACAAGAGGACTTAGGAGGATAACTAGACAGTGTCTATAATCGAGAGCTACAGTTCAATCATCTTCAGTCACATGCCATCCTAGTTAAAGGATCCAAGAAGTTTTACTATTTCTTATGTTATCAATAATCTTGAATTTTCAAAGTGTTTATGTGATCTTGGTGCTAGTATTGACTTAATGCCATTGTCTATTTTTAGGAAATTGAAACTTAACGACATGAAGCTGAAATCAATGCTCATAAAGTTGGCAGATCAGTTAATAAAGAACCCATTTGGAGTAGTAGAGTATGTCCAGATAAAGGTAGATAAGTTTATTGTTCCAGTGAATTTTGTTTTGCTAGATTTTGAGGAAGATAGGAGTTATTCGTTAATTCTTGGAAGGCCTTTCATGAATACTAGAAGAGCTTCAATTAATGTTCATAATGGAACATTAGTTTTTCATATTAGTGATGAAAAAGTAGAGTTTATTATGAGAAAAACTTTGAAAATCCACCAAATTAGAGTGCTTGCATAAAGATTGATGTAGTGGATAACTATGTGCAAGAAATAGAGAAAGACGTGAATGAGGAAGAAAAGAAAGGAATTCATGAAGTTTGTAAGGAAGAAGAGGAGTTAGGTGAGATACAAAAGGAAGATCCCTTAGTGAGAACTGAAGCACCTACACCACCATCTAGTGAAAAACCACCTGTCCTGAAGTTGAAGCCCTTACCTAACCTTCTTAGATATACCTTTCTAGGTGAAGGGTAAACACTACCAATCATTATTTCCAATTAATTGAATATAGAGTAAGAGAAGAAGGTGGTAGGCATTATAAAGAAGCAGATGAAGGCTATGGGATGACAAATTGTCGATATAAAAGGGATAAGTCTGAGTGTGGTGATGCATAAAATCAATTTGGAGGAAGGTTGTCAGACAATGAAGGAGCGACAAAGGAGGTTGAGCCCGCACATGATGGAGGTGGTGAAGAAAGAGCTAGTAAAATGCTTAGATGTTGTGATTATTTATTCTATATCAGATAGTGAATAGATGAGTCTAGTGCAGTATGTACTTAAGAAAGGATGTATGATAGTGGTTAAAAACAATTAAGGGAGTTAATTTCTATAAAAATAGTCATAAGTTGGTGGGCTTGCAATGATTACAGGAAGCTTAACATTGCAGCTAAAAAGGGTCACTTTCCCCTACTCTTTGTAGATCTGATAATTGAGAGAGTAGCCAAGCATGCTTTCTACTATTTTCTTGAGGGGCATTCAGGTTATAATCAGATTTTCATATATCTAGATGACCAGAAAAAAACCACATTCACATGCCCCTATTGGACTTTTGGCTATAGAAGAATGCCCTTTGGCCTTTGCAACACTCCAGCTACTTTTTAAAGATTCATGATGGCCATATTTACATATATGATCGAAGACATAATGGAAGTATTTATGGATGATTTCTAAGTATTTGGAGATTCTTTTTATAATTGTTTGCAAAATTTTGATAAAGTACTTCAAAGATGCGAAGAGTTGCATCTAGTCATCAACTAAGAGAAGTGTCACTTTATGGTATATGAAGGTGTAGTTATAGGACACAAAATTTCTTGCAAGGGTATAGAGTTGTACAGAGCCAAAATAAAGGTTATTGAGAAGTTTTCATCACCAAATAACATCAAAAGGTATTAGAGCATTTTTAAGACATGCTGGGTTTTATCGTCAATTCATCAAAGATTTCTCTCTTGTTGCTTGTCCCCTTACTAATTTGTTAGTTAAAGATGCACCTTTCAACTTCAATGATAACTGGTTAAACTCTTTTGACAAGTTGAAAGAGGAACTCGTATCTGCGCTAATCTTGACTTCTCCAGATTGGTCTTTATCATTCGAGATCATGTACAATGCTAGTGATCAAGCCTTAGGTTGTGTTCTAGGATAGCTTAAGGATAAGATATGACATGTTATCTATTATGCCAAGGAGACTTTGATGGGAGCACAATTGAACTATACAATTATTGAAAAGGAACTGTTAGCTATAGTTTTTGCATATGACAAATTCCATTCATACTGCTTAGGTTCAAAGGTAATTGTTTATATTGACCATGTAATGCTAAGATACCTATTCTCCAAGAAGGACGCCAAGCCAAGGCTCATTCGATGGATCTTGCTTCTTGAAAAATTTAACTTAGAGATACCAGACAAAAAAGGGGCAGAGATGTAGTGGCGGGCATTTATCATGTCTAGAAGGTGGGGGTAAAATCAAGAAAAAACATCAATGAACTCTTCCCCGATGAATCCTTAATATTGGTAAACAATCTTTTTGTTCCATGATTTGCTGATATAGCTAAACACATAGCAGGTGATATCCTTCCTCTTAACTTAACTTATCAATAAAAGAAGCAATCTTTGTTTGAGTGTACTGGTTATCTGTGGGATGAGTCAATCTTATATAAGATATATGCTGATGGACTGATTTCGTAGGTGTGTTCTTGAGGATGAAATGCTTAAAATCCTAATCCAATGTCATAATTCATCTTATACAGGTCATTACAGAACCAATAAGACTGTAACTTCAGTGCTAGAATGCAGTTTATTTTTTCTTAGACTATTCAAGGATGCACATGAGTATGTCATGAATTGTGATCAATGTTAACGGGTAGGAAATATTTAAAAGTGGAATGAGATGTCACTCTCCAACATTATAGAAGTGGAAGTCTTAGAAGCATGAGGAATCAATTTCATAGAACCATTGCCATATTTAATTGGCAATACATATATCCCAATTGTGTGAACTATGTCTCTCAATGGGCTGAAGTGGTAACTACTCTAACCAATGATGGTAAGGTGGTGCAGAAGTTCTTTAAACGAATCTTTAATAGGTTTGGAGTACCAAAGGCAATCATTAGTGATGGAGGAGTGCACTTTTTCAACAAGACCTTTGAAGTTATATTCAAGCAATATGGAGTTTATCATCGAGTAGCTACACCTTATCATCCACAAATAAGTAGTCAAGTTAAAGCAGTGAATAGGGAGTTGAAGCACATTTTAGAGGAAATAGTGAATGCTTCAAGGAAAGATTAGGCACTAAAGCTTGATGATGTTCTATGGGCATACCGAACTGCATTCATTACACCTATAGGTACCTCTTCGTTTCGTCTTGTCTATAGGAAAGCTTGCCACTTGCCAGTGGAGCTAGAGCATCGAGCACATTGGGCTATCAAAGCATTAAACTTTGATGGTAAAGTAACCAACAAGCGCAGACTATTGCAACTTAAAGAATTGGAGGAGCTGAGATTTGATGCTTATGCGAACGCCAAACTATACAAGGAAAGGGTGAAGAAGTGGCATGATGCTCACATCAAAAAGAAGGAATTCAAAACTGGTGATCAGGTATTGTTATTTAAATCTTGACTTTGATTATTTCCAAGAAAGCTAAAGTCTCGTTGGAGTTGTCCATTGAAAGTCATCCAGGTATTCAAGCACAAAGCATTAGAAGTGGAGAATGAAAAAGATGAAACATTTGGAGATAACGGTCAGAGATGCAAGCCCCACTTCAGAGGCATACTTTCACATAGCATGGAAGTACTAGCTGTCTTTTCCTTTATTTAATATTTTCAAATTTGGCTTTAGTCAAACTAAGGATCTTAACTTTAGCATGTTTTTATTTGAAGTTAGTTTATTTTTTATTTATATTTTTATGTTATGTACGTTTAAATAAAATTTTAAATAAAAATAATTTTTTTGTAAAAAATGAATTAAAAATTCAAATTAAGTTACTTTTTCATTTTCTATTTTTATTTTGAACCCAAAAAATTATAAAATTAAAATTAAAACATATATTAAAAGATAAATTAAATTTCAAAAATAGTTTAAAATATTTTTTAAAACAAAAAATGGAAAAAATGTAAGTTTTGTCACTGTAGCGTCTCCGAAATTTGAATATTTTTATAAAAAAAAATCTGCCCCTCCTTATATCTTTTATATAAAAAAAAACCCCCCTTAACCTTTTTTAGCTCCTTTTAAACTAGTGCAACCCCCTTTTTCTCCCTTCTTCCTAGTTCTAAGTTTTTTTTACTCAAATAATCCCTTTTTCTCAAAATTTCCATCAATCTTTCATCAATCTTTTCGGAATTTTCAAGGTTTTCTCTTCTTTTCTTCAAGAATCATATATTCTATACAAAAAAAAATTATCTTTTTCTTTTTTTTCTTTTTCATCCTAACTTCTCCTTGGTGTTTATTCTTATAGGTTTTGCACAACGTTCATCTCTATGGCACCTAAGGAAAGACAAGTTATAGGAATTAAAGAATTTAAAGGGAAAGAGGTAGTTTCTGAACAAGGAATGCACAATATAGCTCACAAATTTGGTGCTCCTTTTCTAATCTTTAGTCACGAAGAAGGTAAGAAATTCCTACAACTCAAAGGTAATTATATTGTTGCCCCCAAACATTTAAAATTTTCAATTCTTGAAGAGATTGGACTGCACGATAAGATTGAACACTTAGGTAAAAAGGTAGGTTGGGACAAATTCATTCATTTTGACTATGTTGTGTAACACTGGAATTCTATACAACTGTGCAATATGATCGTAAAACCTTGGATGAATTTTAGTTTAGATTGCAAGGAAATCCATGCAATATCACTCGTAATATTTTGAACACCATATTTGGATTTTCAAAATCAAAGGCTTATAATAACCACCCTGACTTTAAGTATTTTGTATATTGGAAGAAACTTACAAGAATAGACAATTTTTATGTTCATAATCCACCCATCTCCCTCATACTTAACGATGCCCATTTAATTTTGCATAAATTTATATGCCATGCAATGTTCAATAAGTCTTAAAGCAATAAGTGTTTAATTAAAGAATTGTTTCTTTTATGATGTATGGACACAAATTGCAAGGTTTGCACATTACATTACACCTTTCATACCTTGAATCAAGAGATCACCAAGAATCAAAAACTATCTAGGCACGGGTCATATTGTCACTACTGTTGCTCAATTTTATAATGTTAATCTTGATGGTTTAACCACTGCATTTGTTGCCTAGAAACCTCATTAGCCTTACCCAATCACAAGTCTAATGAAGTGCTAAGTGAGCATTAGTTTTGGAAATTTTGGTTTATATTTTATTTTGAGATGATTCGATAAGTACTTCTACTTATGCATTGCACTGTATATAATTATTGGTATTGTTTCCTTATTATTGAAAAAATGAAAAATAAAGAAAAATAAAAAAGAAGAAATGGATCAAATATAGTAGCAATAGGTAGTAATAAGTAGTTAGTTGTATGCACATGAATATCTCAAAAGTTATATTTGGTCATCCCTTTACACGTAGTAGTTTATGAACACTTATGAGAAACCCTTCAACCTTTCTACTCACCTTAACTCAAGCTCCATTACAACCATGAACAAAAGTCCTTTTGATCCATGATAGTTGTAATCTATCCGGAAGAAAATTGATGAATTTACAAGCCTATGGTATTGTGGTCTTCTAGAGGGAGTTTTGAGCGAAACACCATCCCTTAAACACTTGAGTGAAATGAGTGAACATCGTGATGAAAATCTATTTTGGTTTTATGCTTTCCTTTTAGCAACGTTATCATAAGTTGAGCTTATTTATGTGTACTGATAAAAATATTATGATGTGAATAGTAGCTTAATATCCGAATTGTCGAAGTTTGAAAGATTGCCTGAATTTGATCTCTTTGAAAATGAACTGATGGAATGTAATGTTTGTGTTTAATTTTCTTGTGGACAAGAAATTTTTAAGTGTGGGGAAGTTGATAAGTGTATTTTCATACTATGTTTCTAGGTTATTTTTAAGTGTTCCAAGTGTTGTTTGTGTATTTTAAACTTATTTAGTATGAA
>JAOXYD010075042.1:0-12515 GCA_028565735.1 Pinacopodium congolense
GCTTGCCTGGCGAGACGCGGGCGCTGGTCGCGCGTTGGGTCGAGCCTGCAGGCGGACTTAGCTGAAGCGATGAGCTGGTGCGCAGGAAGACACGGCCCAGGGAAGAGGAGCAGGTAGCGAGCTGGGCTCGCGCAGGAGGCGGGCCTGGGGACGCCTGGGCTGGACGATTGGCAGCTGGGCTCTCCTCCTTTGCTGCTGATCCAGTTGCAATTTCTTTTCTTTTCTTTTTTTTTCATTTCATTTCCTTTTTTTTCAACTTAAAATTTTTTTAATTAATTTACCTACGCAATAAATAAATACACCAATAAAATTTAATTCTAACCCAATATTAATAATTAATAATAATAAAAACACAAAACACAAATAAAAACACTTAAATAAACAAAACTTACTCTAAATTAATACTAAACATAAACAAAACAATAATTAAAATTATACTAAACAAAAACACACAAAATAAATATTAAAACAAAATAAAAACAACCTATTATGCAATAAACACATGCAAAACACTTAGAAAAATACATACAAAAACACAATTATCAATTACTAACTGTGTACTAGTATGAAAATCAAGTTTTTGTCATAATTAAGTTTGGATACATGAGTTATGTCAAATGCATTAGTTTTCTTTTTTTTTTTGTACTCAGTTGACCTTTAACTTCTTTTAAAATTATTTTAAGGGAGTATCTAAATAGTTATTAGAGGACAAGCATCAATTTAAATTGGGGGAATTCGATAGGACTTAAGTTATACATATTTTTTATTTGATTTTGATCTTTTAAAGCTTAGGTTTGAGTCCCTTTCATATACTTTTTGAACTTATATACTTCAATTATTGAATTTGACATTACTCTCATGAGATTGTACAAAATTGGTTGTTTTATAAGCCTTGGAAGTTATATTTAATAATGGAAAATTTTGAACATTTCGATTAAAGAGTAGAAGAAACATGACTTGACAGTAGGTTTGATGGCCTAGGTCACGCTTGTCACTTCGGTTATGACTCATTTAGGAGAAAGGTAATTTTATGCAAAAGATAGTGTGCTCTACAGGCAAGGTCATAACTATGGAACCAAATCCCACAATCATGACTTTTGAGATTATAATTTTATGAGAACACCTTTAATTTTGAAAAAGTTTAAAGAATTATGCAAGGAAATGAAAAAAATCCAATTTTGATACCCTAATCATGTAAAAATGCAAATTGAATTAACCTAAATTCATTTATATGAAATCAATCTTTTAAAATGCTTAAGAATGGTGAATTAGATCTTAATTGATCATTAATTGAATTAAAAAAATCGAAAGAAATGAGAATCCCTAAATACAGAAGGGTTAGGGTTTTACCCAAGGAGAGAAGTAAGTTAATGTAAATTGATGAAGGGGAACCACTCTATACATGAAGGGAAAGCTAGGGACACCATCACCATCACTAAAAATTTTGTTAGAGACCAAAAATTTCTAAAGAAGGGATAGACTTCATGAAAGAAGCAATTGATAGAGATGAAATTGGTGAAGGTGATTTAATGAGGAAATGAAGCCTCTAAGGATGAATATAGGCCAAGTGATTGAAGAATGGAGTTAATTTTATAAATGAATTGCTTGGAGATAGATAATTTAGGAGAGAAGGAGTAAACAGGTGGAAATGATTGTCAGAGAGAGAAAAGAAGTCTTAAAAATCAATTCACTAGTCGACTAATTATAGAGATTAGTATTGGTCGACTATTAATTGATCAATTAATGTACGCTAAAAATGCATAATTTTTTCTATATTCCTTCCAAATCATAAAATTAACTCCTAACATAAATAAATCACTAAAAATTGATCTCAAAATTATTTAAACTTAATTATTCATCAATCAAAACACCCAAGCCAACCAAACTATCAAGTATCACTTAATTTGATTATTCCAAACATTACATACCAAAACAATCATGTACATACCTTTTTGTATACCACCAATTATCCTTTGCTTTCCTCCTTAACTTGGTCTAATAATATGCCTTAGTGATTATCATTTTGTTCTTAGAGATAACTTAGATACCTAAAAAACAAAATTTAATGATTTTTTTGTACCCATACTAACGTAGGCCTTTAGGGGTTAGATATGTTCTTATCATTCCATCCTCTTGGTATAACACTCCAATCTCCTAACTTATTTTAACAAAACCTTTATAAATGTCCATAATATCCACAATAGTTGCAAAACAAATGTGTATAACCCCTATATGCATTATTATATGCATACTTAGTATTTTTTCATAAAAATTCCTTATGTCATGATTTTGCCTAGGTATGTAATATTATATCCTACCATTATATCTATCTTGTAATTCTTTTCTATGTTAAGTGTTTACTCCATACCTGTATGCATGATATCTCTTTACTTTATACATGTATGCATGATATCTCTTTTTAGTTACATCCTAATTGTTATTCATATAATCTAAGTTCATTTGTTAAGTTCTTTCCTTTTATAAAGGTGGTCTATTTAGTGTATGGTGCATTCTCAGTAATGTATCCTAGTGTATGTCTATCATTTGTAACTTTTTTTGCTCTTAACATTGTTTCCAATTTTTCATTCCCTTTAGTGAATTCAAATAATGATTCTTTAATGGATTTTATTTCTCTTTTCAAATATGCATTTTCATTTAGTAAGTTTTACGCATCACCCTCATCTATATTCTTTGATTCCAATTCATGCCTTAGTTTTTCATTTTCAAGTTTGCATGTATCTAGTAATTTCAAAGTTTCTTTATACTTAGTAGATACTTTCTTCTTTTCCTTAGTCAAAAGTTTCAAATATTCTATTAACTCATCATAGTTGAAATCTACATCATAATCATATTCATTATAGGAAGTAAAGCTAGAAGGTACCTCATCATTCACCATGAAGTACATGTGTGCCTCTTCATCTTCTCCTTCAAACTTATCATTAATATCCCATATGTTGGTTTTTAGGGCCCTCTTCTTCTTTCCTTCATTCTTCTCCTTTTTTTTTTCATTATCTTTTAAAAGAGGGTATTGTGACCTTATATGACTTATTTCCTTACATTCAAAATATGTAATGTTTGATAATTTATTTTTATGATGATACTTACCTTCATTAAGGTCTTTTTCATTAAAATTTTTTTATTGAACCAAGAGAGGTTCACCTTATTTTGATGATGACAAAATACTAAATAGACTAGTGTTTTCATGTGTTTGAAGCTTTGAAAGATAGGTATTAAGTTGAAGTGATAAAGAAGATGTTTAAGGAGTCTTGGAGCAAAATTAAAGATCATGGAATGGATTGATCAAGAGTTAAGGCTTTGGAAGAGTTAAGATAAAATTCATATAGGTTATGAATTGTAATCTTTATTTTAAGTCTTATTTAAATTCTTTTTAGTGTTTCTGAAGAGGCTTACTTCTGCATGAAGCATTCATGCTTTAGAATAAGCATATAGGTTGCATAATCAAGAAGAATTTTATGTAAAAAGTTTTTAATAAACCTCTTGATTAGTTAGACAACATTTTGGCAAGGTTTTGGATGTGTGTGAGTTTATAAAGTATTAGGATAGGTTAAATTGAGTTATAATTACTTGGGACAAATTTTTGTATGTTTAGAAAGGTTGTTGGGGGTTTTAATTGCATTATATACTCCCATCATTATTCTCTATGTCCTTCAACGAGGGTGTTGGGTTTCTTCAAAAATGTTGTTGTAAATCTACGTTGAAGGGACTACATTGGCGATACATCAATTACACCTTTGATATTATAGAAACTATCATTAAAGGGTAAAAATCACGCTTTAATAGGTTTTTCTCAATAATAACAAAATTTTAATGCATTAGAACATTGTGTAACAGTAACAAATGACTAATTTGATATCCTAAGGCTTTAAATAAGTTGTTTTATGTTAGTTTTTATCATCCAAGTGTCTTGAAAATAATTATCCAAGTGAATTGAGCATAAAAGAGTCTTTCTTGAAAAATGTCTTTAAGCTTTTTTTATAGTTTCTTTAAGCATGTTTTGTTATGGTTTCTAAAGAGTGATTGAGTGAGATTATTTTAGAAGTGTAATTTTTAAGGGGTAGTTTTCTTGAGAGGAAGGCTATTCCTAAACCTTAAAAATAGAATGAATTTTTTCCTTAAGCATTTGAACAAGGTGTGTATATTTCATAATGTTGTAATTTTGTTGTTTGAACGTGCAAAATCTTAATAAGTGGTTGTTAGGGATTAGACATAGGACAAAATGCACCTTCTCTAAACAAGTATTATGCCTCTCTTCCCTTTACTGTTTATTTTTATGCATTTAATTTTTAAGTTCTATTTATGCTCTCTTTCTTTTACTCTTTACTTATACGCACTTAATTTGTAACTTATATTTTATTTGATTAATTATGAATATTGTTATCTAAAAATTGTGTTTGTTTTATGGTTGGATATATAGAAGTGATTTTTTTTGTGAAATTGCATATATTAAAAAAAATTTTATTGAATCACCTAAATTTTTATCTGTTTTTTGCAACTAGTTTCTATAAAGTGTTAAAGAACTTTAGGTGAATTTAGAAATTATTTGTAGACATTTTTTAAGAACCTAATTCATCCCTTCTTAGGTTTCATTTAATACTAACATTTTTTAAGCTATTTGTAAGTAACACTATGTCGTCATCATTAGTTTCACTTGTGAAGGCTTCATTATCACTATACATCTTCGTTAATGCCTTGAATGCCATTTTTTTTACCTTTAGAGGGTCTCCTATTTTTGTGTCTTCTTTAATCTTATTTCATATGTCAAAAGGAATCCAATCAATTCTTTTAAGGGGGAGGACCTAAGTATCTTTCTTACAAGTTCATCATTAGTATAAAACTTACCTAGACCTTTAAGAGCATTTATAATATTGATGAATCTGGCATATATAGAAGATATGTTTTCATCATGTATCATATGGAAGCATTCATATTGATTAACTCCTTCATGCTAACCTTGCTGTCTTTAACTTGATTAGTTCCTTCGTGAGTTACCTATATGGTATGCCAAATTTCATGGGCGATTTGACATATTAATATTCTACTAAACTTATTTCTACTTAGGGAACAATATAGAATGTATACATCCTTATTGTTTAGAAAAACTAGTTTGGGTATCACCTTATATCCGATTGTTTTAGTGGATATAGAAGGTCCATTAAAAACTACTTTTCATAAGTCTACATTTTGATCATTAGGAAAAATCTCATTTAAGTCTTCCAATATAATCATTGTCATCAAAGTAAGGTGCCCTACTAATATTTTGACCCTCAAAGCTAATGGATGGGACAAGTGTGTTCATGTATGCCCTATTATGAGCTTTTCTCCCTATTTTGTTGGAAATAGCCCAAAAGAGATCTAATTCTGATATTGCTTATTGGTCCCTTTATGGCACCTAAAGGAGGTGAATTAGGTGACATTAAAATTTTCTAAATCTTAACATCTAATTGAAAATTCCCTCTAAAAATTATGGAGAAGCTTAAAAATTTTAACAAATAAATTATAACAATATAAAATATAATAAAATATGTTTTAGAAATAAAAGAAATAGGGAAGATGCACAAATTGATTTATTGTTAGAAATTTCCATTCATATATCAACCACTTATAACACACATCCCAACACCCTTATGTATTGGTAAAAATTGACCTACTAGTCATTTATAGCATTGGGTTTCATTAAAAATCATTTAACTTAAAGATTACCATTGACACTATTTGTTACTATCGGATTTGTCAAACCAACAGTCTATTAGTCTATGCACTAGTCTACCAGTCATTGATCAAGCACTGCTTCCTATTAATTAACTAGTCTCTAGTAAAAAAACACACTATTTGATCAATCTCGTCAAGTGGTTGGCCACTACTAGTCGATCAGTCCTACTATATGCCGGTTTTAACATAATTTAACACATTTTCACATATTTAAAACACGCCAAAGCTAATCTCAACTTTTGTTAATACTTATTTAATAAACACGCAAGACAAAATATTTCTTTAAAATTATTTTTGTGTATCAAGAGGATCATTTAAAACTATTTCCCACACAGTTCCTCTTAATTATGTAACCTATATGCATAAACATTAATCATGAATGTATTACATATGATTTAAACCTTTAAACACATTAAAATGACCAAGAAAATAACCTACTAAAATTCTAACTTGAATTTCAACTTGAGCCTGTATCCTTTAATCTTTCTAAGCTCCATTTTATGTTCCAAGGCTCCAAAATGTAACATCTAAACACCTTTTCAATTCACCTATCTTTTCACAAAATCAATCACATTTAAATATATTTGTATCAAGATTATTTTGTCATTATCAAATTAGGTAGAACGTCTCTTGGTTTAATAGAGAGAATCCAAGAATGGAAATACCCTTAGTGTCATTGCTAGTAATTATTATGTCATCAATATAAAGGAAACTAAGAGTGTATCCTTAAGCTGTTTTACAAAGGAATAAGGCATAATTATAAGAGATGGATTGAAAGCTTGGGAGACTAATAGTAGAGCTAAATTTGGCAAATTAGGCTAAAAAAAAACTTGTTTTTAGTATATATATAAGGCTTTATAATGACAATAAACTATGTTACATGGATGATCATAATTTAATGGAGGTTACATATATAATTTTTCTATAAGATCACCAATGAGGAAGGTATTTTTTAGATCTATTTGGAATAATAGTCAATGATTACTAACAATAACTACAATGAGATTGCAAACTAATCTTAAACAGGCTATAAGAGCAAATGTCTCCTTATAGTGAATAGTATATTCTTGTGTAAATTCTTTAGCACCAGTTGAGCTTTCTATCATTCAATTAATCCATCAAACCTAGTCTTCATTTTATAAACTCATTTTTAGATAATAATATATCTAAAGGAAAATCAACTATATCCTATGTATTAGTGTAAATAAGTGCCTATAATTATTTTACACCATTGCTTTCTACCATAGATGGTAAGAGCTTTCTTTATGATAGGTGTAAGGTTTATATGGAGAGATAATGTGATACAAATATTTCAATATTAGAATAAGTATAAAAATCTCGAAGATAAATAGAAAGGTGATTTACTTAATTAGTTTGATGGGGAGCATGATAGGGAATGGGAAGTTCTAATGAGTGAGTAAATAAAAAAGGGTCATATGTAAGAGGTGATGGATCTACGATTGGTGAAAATATAATGGTTCAAGCATAAGTTATGTTGAATTTTTACCATTATTTTAAAATTTTCCTACAAGAGGAATATGAGGAGACAAGGATATAATGATATTAGATAAAAACTTATATGAAGGTTCATTGACACAAAAATTTGAAAGAGATGAGAACATTTTATATACCTCAAAGGTTATATGTTAAGACATACAAAGTATTTGTGACAAGGGATCCCAATACCTACACCCTTTGTGTTTTATCCTATAGCCTAGGAAACAATATACTCATGTTTATGGTTCTAGTTTAGTGTATTCATATGGTTATAGAAGAATAAAATAAGTATTGCTAAAGACTTTAAGAGTTTGGTCATTAGGATCAAAATTCTGTAGGCATATATAAGCAAAGATGTTACCTATAACAAGATTAGGAATGTGATTGATAGTATAGATAGTAGTAAGAGCAACTTCTTTCCAAAAGGTTTCTAGATAAGTAAAATAGATGAAAAGAGTTTGGATAGTCTCAAGTATGTGTCTATGCTTTCTTTCTACCTCACCATTTTATTAACAAGTACTTGAACAAGATCATTGGATAATAGTTCCTTATTAGTCAAGAAAGTGAGTGAAAGATTTTTCTTTAAATTCCACGGAATTATTAGTATGTAACATTTTGATTTTGCATGAAAAATTGGGTTTGAACGATGTTTACAAAGCTATAAAAAATAGAAAATAGTTCAAAATTGTGATTTAGGAGGCAAATCTATGTATATATAGAAAAATCATCAGTAAAGATCACATAATATTGCAAGCCTCCTATAGTGTCATGAGGATTAGATCCCAAAATATTAGAATGAATAAAGTCAAAGGGTATCAGAAAAAAATAGGATCATATGAATAGAAGGCAAAGTATGACTTTTAGAAAGTTAAAATGAAGTACAATAAAATTTTTAGACTTGACATAACCCAAAGAACCATTAGATATTAATGATTTAAGTGTAAGATTAGAAAGATGACCAAGATGAGAGTGCCATATATGAGATGCAACAATATTAACAATAATTTTAAATAAAATGTAGAGAGAGGTAAGTTTAAATAGTCATCTAATCTTCTACCCCATCTCAAGGATCTCACTCATATATGGATCCTACATAGTATAATCATGACTTTAAAAAAGCAAGTTAACACTAAGTTTAAATAATTAACCAATAAATCTAAGATATAAGGGAAGTTTAAGGACAAGAAAGGTATAAGTCAAAAGCAAGTTAGGTATTTGAATAGTTCATATACTTTGAACATACATAGTTGAGTTGTTAGTAATATGGACAATATATGGAATATTGGGAGTAATTAGAGAACTAAATATATAAGAGTTAGACGTCATGTGGTTATAATAAGTATAATCAAGGTACCATGATGAGAAAGTACTAAATGTGAAAGCAGAAGGGTCAATAATACCTGAATTTGGTTAAAGATACTATAAAATTGATTGAAGATCTTTCAAGGAGAATTTAGGAGATGTAGATGTATTCTCCATTATACCTTCAGTGACAATAATAGTGGTAATAAATTAAGAAGATGTATAAGAGTTATATTATTTGCGTCTTTTCTACATTTTGAAATTTGGTTTTCAATGTTTTTATAATAGTTGTAAAAAATCTTCTTTTTAGTTGATTTACAAAATGTAGAAGTTTGATAAGATGAGAACTAAATGGCAAGAACAAAAATGCTAAATGGAATTTATATATTTGTTTAAAGAGTGTTTGTTAGGGGACAAATTCATAGAGTTTTTAGTTATCCTTTAATGTTAATTTAACCCTATTTTAGTGCTTAAATGTTCCATTTATGTGTTATTATGTTCACTTTGCATGAGCGAGCTTAAATATGAAGATTGGAGTTAAAATATGAAAGTTTTGTAAAAAGTCAAACTAAAAATAACCAAAAAAGGCCCCATGTAGGGTCACGTTAATCGGTGAACAAGGTGCCATTATTGATGAACAAGGTGTCGTTATTGATGAATATGGTGCCGTTACTGGATGGAGGGGTGCTGTTAATACACGTGCGGCAACCATTTTTGACCTAAATCTTCAAATTTTGTGGCTTGTCTTCTTCCTCCACTTGCAAATGCTCAATCCCTATATAAAGGGACCTCTCCTAGATGTTTTATGCATTATTTTTAGGATCAAAACACATTAGTTTTAGATTAAAATAGTCTTAGGTTGTTTTTTATTTCTTTCTTTCGTAATTTGAGTTTTTTAGGTTGTTTAAAGTTCCAGCAACTGTAATCACGTAGTTTTGAGTTAGAATACCATATGGGGATGTGATTTAGTTCATTCTAAACTCTTAATTTTGTATATTATTGTTGTTATTTTGAATTATTCAAAATATTATAGCTTAAGTTCTATTTATCATATGCTTTGATTAATTGTTGTGCTTAATGTTTAATTTCAGTTAAGTTATCATGATAAATGTGTTTATTGATGATTAATTGTGTTACTTTATAATTAATGTATGATTAGTGAATTAATCTTTTTTATTGAATGCTTAATGGTTATCTTGAATTGATTACTTAGGATATTGCCATCAGATAATCTAGGATCCGACAGTCTCTACCTAGGTATCTTTTTAATGGTATCAAACTATCAGAAATCAAATTTGATTACTTTAGCGTATGTATTGTGAAACTATGTTAGAATCTAATGATTTATACTACTCCAAGATACTAGATGTTCTATACATACATATATATATATATATGTTTTTCCTTTGAGTAAATTTGAATATTTCTTCAGTAACAATACATCAAAAAAGTTTACCTTTGAAGGAGCAACACATTTCTTCAAGTCATAAGTCATTGTTAGATCCACAAACATGACAATTATCGATTGAGAATGTATTAATGTAAGTTTGGAAGGATCTATGGTGCATAGAAGAGAAAATTTCATAACAATAAATTAAAAAAAACACATGAAAATAAATAAACCTCTCTTTAAAGCTAGAATTTGACATCAAAAGTGAGTTTAGAACACATAAAAAATTGAACAACCTTTTTTAGTTACAAAAGAACTAGTAGGAAAATAAGTTAATTGGTTAGTCAAATGTTGATCAACAAATCTTGAACTGAACTGGTTAAATGTTGCAGTTTAAACAAAAGCAATATAAATCCAATTCTAACCTAGATCAACTTAAAGGCAAGCACATCTTTTCAACAAGTAGTATAAAACAGAGTAAATCGAATATCATGCCCGAGAGACCAAAATATGAAAATATCAATTTAAATAATATGTAATTTACTCAAAGAGACAAGATTTGATTGATGCGAATAGGAATTTAAAAACTAAAAATAGCGAATTGATAAAAAGAAAAATGCAACCTGCCAATGTTTAACAATTAAGAATTCCAAAAATATTAACTGGATAAGGTTTCGGATTTTAGTAGGTTGATCACTTAAAATGTGCGGTAATATGAATTAGGACATACTTCGCGCAATCAAGATATTACTAATCATCATATAAACATCTTATCTCTTTTACACTCAAATTATCCATTGGTCCATAAATAACTTAGAATAAAAGACACAAAAATTAAGAAGCATAAAGCTAAGTTTGTTAAATTTAGGAATTCTCACACAAGACTCTAAGGCTTGGTCCACTCTTAGATTTAAGTATATTGCATAATTAATTTTCTAATAATTAAAACCCAATGTTCATGAAATTTAAATTACCAAATATTCCAACCTAGGAGATCAAGCTAAATTGGACCATCCACCAGATCTATTCTTAAATTAATTACTCTCCTAATCTCAAATAAAGTAGATTATTCACACATATTAATCAATTGACATGAAGAATAAATCAAATAAAGCATTTTCATTGAAAAATATATGTAAATAGAGTCAAAAAAAGTGGAAAAATAAAAAAAAATTGTAGCACAAAGATGGTTACTACTTGCTCCTCTAAACTAAATCGTCAACCAAGTTCGAATTAAAAACAAAACAGGGAAAAAAATTCATAAAAACTTATTCCTATGAATGTTCTATTGAATTTGATTTATTCTCCTCTTTTTTGGGTAACAAAAATTGAGTTTATATACCCCTTCATGTGTCTGCTAAGGTTTGGAGAGCCTAATAGAGCAATTTTACATGGTTTGTCATTAAAATCTTCAAATACGATGCGTACAGTGAATTAAACGGCGTCCTCTTATCTATTAAGCAAAGTTGCTTGAGTACCGCCGTATAACTCCTATCTGAAGAGTAAAATGATGGTCTACCTAGAAGTTAAACAGTGTCCTTCAGGTTCCTAGATACCATTGTTTAATTATCTGTAATAGCACAATCTCAACTGCATTTTTCTCCAATTCTCTCCTTATTCCTCTAATATGCTTTTAGAATCATTATACACCTAAAATCATCAATAGTAGCTCTTAATTGGATTGGTTTATGCATAAAATGGTAAAAACCTAGCAAATCATACATAAAAAACTAATGTATTTTTAACTATTAAGATTAAACTGATGAAAGTTTAGGTGTTGATATGGGGGATGACATGATAGTGGGACTTTTAAGTAATATGATAGAAGACATGATAGTGGGACTTTTAAGCAATATGATAGATGACATGGCATATGATGTGGATGACATGTGGTCCAATAGAATTCTAATGTGTGGCCTGGTAATGACTATATTCCTTTATTTTTATGAGAAAATGACATCATTTTAGCTATTTTGAACATTTAGTGAGGAGAGTTCCATAATTCAACATATGACTTTTGATGGCGCAAGTGGGTGCGCAGAGAGGGGATATGGGATACTTTTTGCACTGTTGTTGACTTAAGGAGTAGAAAAGTTTGGTATATACTAAACACTACTTGGATGACCAAAGCTTCTTCAAAAACCTAACAACTAGAAAGCTGAGGTACTATCTTTTTTTTATTTTACAAAAGAAGCTTCGATGCTATATAAAAAGAGAAGAATCTTTGAGAAAAAGAATTGTTTATATTTCTTTTTTTCTTAATTATTACACAAAAGAGGCATTTATACATTAGTTTAGCTATACACAAACTTAACATTATGTCAACTATTATAAGCCTAATAGGATGCTAACGTTACAACTATTATAAGTCTAACATTATCCTAACGTTACAAATGTTATTTGGATTTGTAACTTATGTAACATTAAGCCTCCGTTTGGTTCAGCTTTTAGAAGGGTTAAAAGTGCTTTTTTATAATGCAAAAGTATTGTTTTTGAAAAAATGAGTGTTTGGCTGTCATATTCAAAAGTGCTTTTGTAGTAGATTTAGCTTTTTCAAAAGTTAAAAAACAGCTTTTTGAAGAAGCTCCAATTTGAT
>JAOXYD010075073.1:0-12514 GCA_028565735.1 Pinacopodium congolense
AAACATTTAAACACTGAAATAGAGGTCATAATTCAACAAATTAACCATAAAAATCAGATCAATTTGACCCCTATCAACCATCTTCATCAAAATCCTCAGAAGAGCTATTAGCACCTTGAGCTTAGTGGGAGGAAGATGCTCTAGTGGACTTCTTTTGTTGCACAATAGCTCTTGTGTTAAGGTTTTAGAGTGCTAAAGAATTCATCCCCACAATCTCAGCACGTCGTAAGTGCATAAGAGTAAAATACTGAACAAATGAAGGGGTTAAATCATTAAGATTAACATTATAAAATTGAGCAACAACAGTGACAATATGACTCATGCCTAGATAGTTGTGATTCTTGGTGATCACTTGATGCAAGGTATTAAAGATGCAATGTGATGTGCAAACCTTGCGATTTGTGTCTGTATACCATAAGAGAAAAAATTCTTTATTTGAACACTTATTGATTTGACACTTATTGAAAACTGCATGACACATAATTTATGCAAAATTAAATGGTCATGGCTATATATGAGGGAGTTGGATGGATTATGAACATCAAACTTATTTATTACTGTAAGTTTCTTGCAATATGCAACATGCTCAACATCGGTGTGGTTATCGTAGCTTTAGACTTTTGAAAATTCAAATATGGTGTTCAAGATATTAGGAGTGATATTATATGGTTTTCCTCACAATCCAAACCGAAATTCATCCAAGGTTTTACAATCATATTGCATGATTGTATAGAATTCCAATGTCAATTCTTTAAACATCACATAGTTAAAATGAATGAATTTTCCCCAACCTACCTTTTTACCTATGTACTCAATCTTGTTGTGCAATCCAATCTCTTCAAGAATACGAAAATTTAAAATTTTCGGGGCAATAAAAGACATACGTTTGAGTTATAGGAATTTTGGATCTTCTCTATGACTAAAAATTGGAAAAGGAGTGCCAAGTTTATAAGTCATATCTTGCGTTCTTTGATCGAAAAGCACCTATTTCCCTTTGGAATGTTTGTTTCCTATAACTTGTCTTCCCTTAGGTTTCATGGGGATGAGCATTATGCAAAACCTATAAAAATAAACAACAAAGATAAGGTAAGATGGAAAAGAAAAGAAAGAAAAAGAAAGTAATGAAAAGAAAAGAAAAGCGTGTAGAGAATATGTGATTCTTAAAGAAAAGAAGGGAAAACCTTGAAACTTCATAAAGGATTGATGAACAATTGATGAAAAATTAAAAAAAAAAAGGAGTATTTGCATGAAAAATAGTTGGAACTGAAAAAAAAAATGCTAAATAAGGTTAAGGAGAGCTAGGGTTTGAAAAAATAATGGAGGCAAACCAAATATATATATACACGAAAACGACGATGTCGCTACAAGGACGAAATTTGTTATTAATTAATTTATTTTAAAAAATTTTTTAACTTTTTTTAAATTTTAATTTATGTTTAAAATTTTAAATTTTAAATTTTATTTTTGTTCAAAATTTTAAAATAAATTCAAATTTAACTTTATTTTATTTTTATTTTTTTAAAAAAAATATTTTTATTGAAAGTTTTATTTAAACACAAATATAAAAAAATTTCACTAACTACGAATAAAAACATACTAAAGTTAAGGTCATTAGCTGGACCAATGCCAAATTCGACACGATTAAATAATAGAAAGGAAAGTTATTACTTACTTGTCATGTGAAAGTATGCTTCGAAAGTAGGGCTTGCATCTTCAACCATTAACTTTGAATATTTTGCCTTTTCTCGTTCTCCAAATCCAATGCTCTGTGCTTGAATTCTTGGATGAATTTAAATGGACCACTCCAATGACATTTCAACTTTCCTGAAAAGAAACAAAGTCTAGAGTTAAATAACAATACCTGATCACTAATTTTGAATTCCTTCTTTTTGATGTGAGCATCATGCCACTTCTTCACTCTTTCTTTATATAGTTTGGCATTCTCATAGGCATCAAATCACAACTCCTCCAATTTGTTAAGTTTCAAATGTCTACACTCACCTGTTGCTTTACCATCAAAGTTGAATTCTTTGGTAGCCCAATACGTTCGATGCTCTAACTCCACTAGTAAGTGGCAAGCCTTCCTATAAATAGGACGAAACAGAGTGCTACCTATAGGCATCTTGAATGCAACTCAGTATCCCTACAGCATATATTCAAGCTTTAGTGCCTAATCTTTCCTCGAACCATTCTTTGTCTTCTTTAAAATGCACTTCAACTTCTTATTCACTACTTCAACTTGGCCATTTGTATGTGGAATATAAGGTGTAGCTACTCGATGGTAAACTCCATATCACTTAAGCATACTTTGAAATAGTTTATTTCAAAAGTGTGCGCACTTCCATCATTTATGATTGCCTTGGTATTCCAGTCCTATTAAAGATTCGTTTAATGAACTTCTGCACTAAGGTACCATCATTAGTTAGAGTACCTATCGCTTCAACTCATCAAGAGACATAGTCCATACCAACTAGGAGACATGTATTACCGAGTGAAGATAGGAATGGGCCCACGAGATTAATTCCCCATACGTAAAAAACTTCCACTTCTTTAATGTTTAAGAGTGGCACCTCATCTTGCTTCGAAATATTTCCTACACGTTGACATCGATCATAATTCTTGACATACTTATACGCATCCTCAAATAGCTTAAGCGAAAAGAAATTGCATTATAGCACCCAAGCTACAGTCTTATTGGCTACGTAATGACCTGCATTAGATGAATTGTTACATTGGGTTAGGATTTCAAGCATTTTATCCTCAAGAACAGACCTACGAATCAGTCCATCAACACATATCTTACATAAGATTGGTTCATCCCACAGATAACGAGTACACTCAAACAAAAATTGCTTTTTCTGTTAATAAGTGAAGTTAGGGGGAAGGATATCATCTTCTAGGTAGTTCCCTATATCATAAAATCATGGAATAAAAAGATTGATTACCAATATTAAAGATTCGTCGGAGAAGTTTTCATTAAAGTTTTTGCTTAATTGCATCCCCCCACCTTCTATACTTGATAAGTGGTCCACCACTACATTCTTCGCCTCCTTTTTGTCTCATATCTCTACGCTGAATTATTGGAGAAGCAAGACCCATCGGATTAGCCTTGGATCAGTGCCCTTCTTCAGAACTAGGTATCTTAATACTACATGGTCAGTATAAAAAATAATCTTTGAGCCCAAGAGGTATGAATGGAATTTTTCGTATGTGATCACTAGAGCTAACAGTTCTATTAGTCCTAAATAACACTTAAGAGGGGGTGAATTAAGTTCTTAAAAAAATTAGGCATAAAATACACAATACAAATTAATATAAAATAAACTATGTAGATATAAAGTATAACTTACAACCTCCTTTTAGGCTTAAGGATAACCCTTTACTTTTCCAAAATCTTAAGTATAACCCTTTTTAAAAATTATTGTTGTACGCTTAAGAATAACCTCTTAACTCTCTTTTTAAAGGCTCAAGAATAATCTCAAAGACAAATACACAAATATGATTCACAAAGCCCAAAAAAAAAAAAACAGTCTTAAGCTTTTTCAATAAACTCCTTCTTAACCACTGTATCTTTTAAGACTAGCTTCATCCTCTATTTATAGTTTAACTAAAGATCAATTTATCCCTTGTTAAAATCTGCAACTTTCATTTGGTAATTAATTCTTTTGGACTATTGGACAAAACATGTTACCGTTGTGCAATATGAATTTCCATATAACCTGCTCTTGATCTTATTCATTTGGTCAAATGAGAAATGTATTCGGCCGATTGGTCTTCGTAATTTTACTTCATTTAGTCGACCGATAGCTTTGATTGATTAACCGATGTTTGTTTGGTCATTCGATCTTAGTATTCAATAAGTAGGTCTCATCAATAGGTTCATTCGGTAGACTAATCTGTATGGTTTGGTGAACTGATATACCTTCAGTTAGCCAATACTCCCTTCACCGCTGGTATTTCGTTGATCGATCAGTATTTGGTCCACCAATTCTCCCTTTATTCAGAAAATCAATGTTCTTGCTCAAATGTTCCAATCACCCTATCCTTATGCAAGCTTAAACAAAAATATCAATAACAAATATGTTTTATCATCATTAAAATAAGGTAGAACCTCCTTTTTTTCAACAATCTCCCCCATTTTTTGTGATGATAAAACCATATCATATTAAAACATATAAAACAAAAATAAACTCCCCCTAAATTAAACAAGAGTTTCAAGATTTCATAAAATATATGTAATAACTCAACTCCCTTTAAATTCATTATACCTTCCCCCTTTTTGGAATCAGCACAAAAGGTTATAGGGAATTTCCATTAATCATACTAATTTCTCATCTAATTCTGCAAAAATTATCTTTGAATAGAGGTTTAGTAAAAATACTCACTAATTAATACAACGTACCAACAAACTCAAGTTCAATATCTCCATTTTGCACATTACCACAAATAAACTGATAACGAATTTCAATATTTTTAGTCCAAGAATATTGAATAGGATTATTTGTCAAACAAGTAGTGCTTATGTTATCACATAGAATTGGAATTCTATGACGTCACAAACCATAATCTTTAAGTTGTTTAAGCCATAAGACTTGAGTATAACAACTACCGATAGCCACATAGTCGGCTTCCATTGTAGATAAGACAATAGAATTCTGTTTTCGACAAAATCATGAAACTAATGCATTTCCTAAGAAATGATATGCACCATATTTACTTTTTCTATTCAGAAAACTACCTACCTAATCAGCATCAAAATACCCAACTAAATCCAAACAATAATTTTTAGGATACCAAAGTCCTAAATGCATCCTACCACATAGCTAGCTCAAAATACGTTTAACAACTAGTAAATGTGATTCTTTAGGAGAAGTTTGAAAGCATGCACACAAACAAACTCTAAACATGATGTCAGGACGACTAGTAGTTAAATACAACAAACTACCTATCGTACGTCGATATAATTTTTCATCTATCGCTTTTCCATTTTCATCTTTATTTAATTTGGTGGATGTGCTCATGGGATTACCTAAGGGCTTTGTTTGATCGATACCGAACTGCTTAAGAATTTCCCATGTATACTTTGATTGATTGATGAAGATGCCATCCTTTAATTATTTGATTTGGAGTTTGAGG
Organism: Pinacopodium congolense; assembly: GCA_028565735.1. Classification (NCBI taxonomy): domain Eukaryota; kingdom Viridiplantae; phylum Streptophyta; class Magnoliopsida; order Malpighiales; family Erythroxylaceae; genus Pinacopodium; species Pinacopodium congolense. Next base: position 5,137 of record JAOXYD010075073.1, read on the forward strand.
AAGAAATTCAATCTTCCCATCATGCTTATCTCGAAATCCATAATCACACACTTTGTAAATTCTTTACACAAATGTTCATAAATAGCACCAAAGATAATATCATCAACATATATTTGAACAATTAATAAATTTGTTTGATCTTTTCTAATAAACAGGGTGCTGTCTACTTTCCATGTTTCAAAACCATTGTCAAGTAAAAATGTACTTAATCTATCATTCCAACTCTAGGTGCTTGTTTTAAACTATACAGTACTTTAGAAAGTTTAAAAATATGTTCAGAAGCAGCACAACGTTAAAAAATAGGGGTTTGTTCATCATACACTTCTTCTTAAATAAAGTCATTTGAAAAAACACTTTTGACATCCATTTGAAACAATTTAAAATCTATGTGAGATGCAAATGCAAGAACCAGTCTAATAGCCTCTAGCCTAGCCACTGTGGCAAATGTATAATCATAATCTGTTCCTTCTTCTTGGTTATAACCAGTAGCTACTAGTCTTGCTTTGTTTCTAGCAATGTTACCTTGTTCATCTAGTTTATTCTTAAAAACCTATTTAGTACATATTACAGGATGATATACGGATCTAGGTACTATTGTCCAAACTTTGTTTCGTTCAAATTGTTCCAATTCCTCATTCATTGCTAAAATCCAATTCGCATCATCTAGAGCTTCTTTTATTTTTTAAGGTTTAATCTTTGAAACGAAAGCAATATAAGATAAATTAAATTGAGATCTTACGGTTACGCCTTGTTGAACATCACTTATAATTTGATTGGTGGGATGATCCTTCTTGTATTTCCAACATCTTGGTAGCTCTTTATGTTCTCCTTCTCTACTTTGTTCAACAATTTGTGATGTTTGTTCATTATCTTCAAGTGAAAGATGTTCTAATCCTTTGGATAAATTTACATTATCAAACTCAAGTATTTTCTTTCTTTTGAAAGGATTAGTTTCTTTAAAAATAACATGCCTAGATTCTTCAATGACATGAGAGTTCTTGTTATAGACTCTATACGCTTTGCTAGATAAAGAATATCCTGAGAAAATGCCTTCATTTGTTTTAGAGTCGAATTTTCCTAAACTATCATTACTATTCAAAACATGGCATTTGTAGCCAAAAACTTTGAAGTTACTAATTCTTGGTTTTTTACCGTTCAAAAGCTCATAAGGTGTTTTATCTAACTTATGTCCAATGTTCAATCTAATGATGACGTGACATGCAAATGCAAAGGTTTTGACCCAAAAATATTTTGGAAAATCATATTCATTGATCATAGTTCATGTCATTTCTTGTAAAGATCTATTTTTACTTTCTACTACACCCTTTTATTGAGGTTTCCTAGGTGTAAAAAAATTATGTGCAATGCCATGATCATCATAAAAGCATTCAAACATATCATTTTCGAATTCTCTTCCATGATCACTTCTAAATGATGCAATAGATAAGGACTTTTTATTTTGAATTTTCTTTGCGACACTAACAAATGATTTAAAACATTCATCTTTCAAACTTAAGAATAAAACCCAAATAAAACAATTAGAATCATCAACAATAATAAATGCATATGATTTTCCTCCTAAACTGGCTACTCTAGTAGGACCAAATAAATCCATATGAAGCAACTCAAGGGGTCTAGAAGATTTTATCAATTTCTTGCTTTGAGAATAGTTTCTTACTTATTTTGCCATTTGACATGCTCCACAGATTTTGTCTTTTCGTATTTTATAATTGGAAATCCTCTAAAAAGTTGTTTGGAATTGAGCTTTTAGGTAAGATCCATACTTGCATGTCCAAGATGTAGGTGCCAAGTCCAACATATTCACTCAAGGAAATTAAACACTTATTTTCAGATTTAGTAGCAAAATATAAATCAACAATGTAAATATTTCCTTCATGCTTTACTAAGAACACGATATTATTATTATTATCTATCTTAGAGACAACACATTCATCTCCTATGAAACTATCCTTGTAGTTCTTATCACATAATTGACTTACACTCAATAAGTATTTTTCAAACCATCAACAAGTAAAACATTATCAATTAAAGGACAATTATCTTTACCTACCTTTCCAATGCCAATTACCTTACCTTTGGCATTGTGCCTAAAAGTAACGAATTCTTCATCCTTACTCTTGAAAGTGATAAACTGTGAGGTGTCCCTAGTGATATGTTGTGATCAACTGCTATCTACATACCATTTGTTTCTTCTCTTATCATACCAGACAAATAACAATAGTTTTATATACCTATCTTATCTAGGGTCCTTAGAGGTTCGTATACCTAACTCATACCTTTTTAAATAATAAACTTGACTAAAAACATAAATAAAAATTACAAATCAAAGTTAAAAATTATCACAAAATTTGAATTTAAAGATTTCACACATGTAGCTAAAACACACATACTCCTAAAGCACAAGTGAATTTAAGAAGGATGGAGAAAAACAAATATTTTAACCTATCGATCGACTAAACCAGCTACATCAATCGATCGAACACTTAAGCTTTAATCTATTGATCGATCGGACTTATCCATCAGTTGACCGAACTACCTTAGGTCGAACGATGTCAGTGGTTAGGTTGATTAAAGTTATGAAAACATCATTATAAACTTAGGTTGAAAAAAAAAGTAACAAACAATAAAATACTGTGAAATTTAAAGAGAAAAAAAAACTATCTGGTTTTTAGAATCCATATTGTTTTTGTTTTCTGTAAATTGTAGTTTTTATAAATTCTAGACATATCATTTAAATGATCAAAACAAAAATAAGAAATATGTCCATGCCTTTTACAATATGAAAAAAGGTATAGGAGTATAAGTTCTTGGTTTAAATACATTGTAAACATTATGAAAATGCTGTCGAGGTTGTACATATGATTTTCTATAATTCATTTGCCTTTCAAATAATCTTTTAGGCTTTTATATGTATAGAAATGTATGATGTCTAGTTTGAGGTTTACTAAATTCATTATGAGCAATTTTTTATGAACTTTCATCCCCTAAATTGTTTCATTTAACAAAGGTAGTTTTACTAGTAGATGATTCATTATTGTATCCTAAACCATGTTTGTCATTTGCATATTTCTAAATGCTTAGCAATGTTTCTGGTTTTCCTTTTCCTTTGTTCAATTTTTCCAATAAAACTTGAAGGGACTCAATTTCTTTCTTTAAGGATCTATTTTCTTTAACAAGTTTATTATTTTCTTTATTGATTAAACTTATGTCTTTTCTAAGGCTCCCATTTTCTTATTTGCATGGATCTAACTCATCTAACATACTTTTGTTTTTTTCATGCAATTCCTTGTTTTTCTTAGACATGAATAATCATATTCATCTTCATTAAGAGAAGAACACACCTCATTATGTTCCATAAAACATATGTTGGCCACTTCTTCTTCTTTGGAAGCTTTCTTTTTCTTGAATTTATCCTTCTTCAATGTCTTCTTTTCTTGCTTCTCGTCTTTTTCTATTTTTTCTTGTAGTTATGGGCATTATGATCTAAAGTGTCCTTTTTTCCCAACATCATCACACATTATGTTAGAAAATTTATGTTTAGAAAATGGCGTACCTTTTCAACGTATTGAAGCATTTCACATGAACTTCTTTAGTCTTCTTGTAACAAAAATGAGTTCCTCATTTTGCTTCATTGTCACTTTCTTCTCCTCTAGTTGCCTTGAAGGCCACGCTTTTCTTCTTTGGCATTTCTTATTGCCTATTGATATTCTTCTTCCTCATTTTGCACATCAAAAGTGACCCAATAAGCTCGTCAATGGGAAGTTTGTGGAGGTCCTTAGCGTCTTATATCGTGGTTACCTTCATTTCCCATGTCTTTGGTAGTGACATCAAGATTTTCCTAACATGCTCAACACTAAAATAAGTCTTAACTAGACCTTTTAACACACTTATGATATTGTTAATCATGCATACATAATAGAAATAGTTTCATCATGCATCATTCTAAACATTTTAGAGTCATGAGTAAGCATGCTTATTTTAGTCTCCTTAACTTGATTCGTACCTTTACAAGTGATTTCCAAAGTATGCCAAATATCATATGCAGTTTCACATGTTGAAATTCTATTGTATTCTTCCATACTTAAACCATCATACAGAATATGCGTGGCCTTACAATTCAAAGAATAAGATCTTTTCTCTTCTACGTTCCATTCATTCTCTTTCTTTAAAATAACTTATTTACCTATGTGTTTGGTAGGCATAAAAAATGGTTGAGTTACCATCATCCATAAATCGGTATTTTGCCCCATTAAGTAACACCTCATCCTATTCTTCCAAGTCATGAAATTGTTACCAGAAAAAAATGCTATTTATATGGGTTATGCCTATCTAGGCTATATGAAGAACCTATAGAATTCATGAAATGTTCCATTTGATCTTTCCTCACAATTTCGTAGGAATTTAAGCTCTAAGTGAGACCTACGCTCTGATAATAATTGTTCATCCTAAATGACGCCTAAGAGGGGGGTAAATCAGGTTCTTAAAAAAATTAGGCATAAAATACACATTACAATTTAATATAATTTGCGGATGCTAAATAAATATAAAACAAATAAAATGAAAAGGAATTTGAACTTTATTGAATATAAAATAATCTATGCAAATATAAAATATAACTTACAAGCTCCTTTTAGGCTTACAGATAACCCTTTACTTTTTGAAAGGCTTAAGTATAACCCTTTTGAAAAATTCTATTTGTAGGCTTAAGAAGAACCTCTTAACTCTTTTTTTAAAGGCTCAAGAATAACATAAAAAACTAAGACACAAATGTGTTTCACATAGCACAAAAAAAAAACCTCTTAAGCTTTTTTAGTGAACTTGTTCTCAACCACTAGACCTTTCAAGACTAGCTTAATCCGTTATTTAGAGTGTAAGTAAGGACAAATTTATTCGTTAACGAAATTAACAACGTTCATTTGGTAATTAATTCTTTCAGACCTTAGACAAATCTTGTTACCATTGTTCAATATCATTGTTCTTCATAATTCACTCGTGATCTTCTTCATTTAGTCAATAGATGAATGTATTCAGTCAATTGGTCTTCGTAATTTTACTTCATTCTATTGGCCAGTAGCTTTAGTTAGTCGATCAATGTTCATTCAGTCTGTCAGTCTTAGTATTCAGTCAGTCGATCTCCTTAACACATTCATTCGGTTGACTGATCTCTATGATTTGGTTAACCAATTTTACTTTGGTGGGCTGATGCTCCCCTCACCACTAGCATTTGGTCAATTAATCTATATTCAGTCGAATGGCCCTCCATTTAGTCAGATGGTCAACATTCTTGCTCAAATTCTCTAATCAAAGTATCCTTATACATACCTAAAAAAAAATATCAATAAGAAAGATATTTTTTCATCATCAAAATAAAGTGGGACCTTAGTTCAATTGTGCTCCTATCAAGGTCTATTGGCATAGTAGATAACATTTAGTCTCTTCTCCTTCCACTGTCCTATAATACAACCTAAGTCTTGATTACTAGCATCGGATATGATCTCGAATAGTAAAGACCAATCTGGAGAGGTCAAGATCGGCAAAAATACGAGTGCCTTTTTTAACCTATTAAAAAAAATTTAACAGTTATTATCGAACGTAAAAGGTGCATCTTTAACTAAAAAATTAGTAAGGGGACAACCAACAACAGAGAAATCTTTGATGAATCGACTATAAAATCTAGCACATCCTAAAAATGCTCTAACACCCTTGACGTTGCTTGGTGGAAAAAGCTTCTCGATATTCTCTATTTTGGCCCTGTCCACCTCTATACCCTTGCAAGAAATTTTGTGTCCTAGAATTATACCTTCATGTATCATAAAGTGACACTTCTCCCAGTTGAGTATAAGAGTCCACTCTTCGCATTTTTGAAGTACTATATCCAAAGTTTCCAAACAATTATCAAAAGAGTCTCCAAAGACTGAGAAATCATCCATAAATACTTCCATTATGTCCTCGATCATAGTTGCGAATATGGTTAACATACATATTTTAAAAGTAGCTAGGGCATTACAAAGACCAAAGGGCATCCTTAAATAGGCAAAAGCCCTATAAAAGCAAGTGAATGTGGTTTTCAATTGGCCATATAGATATAATAAAATCTTAGTATAGCTTGAATACACATCCAAAAAATAGTAGAAAGCATGCTTGGTCACTCTCCTAATCATTTGATCTACAAAGGGTAGGGGAAAGTGATCCTTCTTGGTTGTAATGTTAAGCTTCCAGTAATCAATGTAAACCCGCCAACCTGTGACCGTTCTTGTATAAATTAACTCTCCTTGATCATTTTCAACCACTATCATACCTGCTTTGATAGGTATAATACACTAAACTCATCCATTTACTATCTGATATAGGATAAATAACCTGACATCTAAGAGTTTTACTACTTCTTTCTTTACTACCTCCATCATTGAGGGTTCAACCTCTTTTTTCACTCCCTCATTTTCTTGCAAACTTCCTCCAAATTGATTCTTTTTGTCACCATACTCATACTTATTCCTCTTATATCCGTCAATTTGGCATCCCATAAACTTCATCTATTTCTTAATAATGCCTACCACCTTATAATATTTCTCTATATTTAATTGATTGAAAATAATGATTGGTAGTGTTTGGCCCTCACTTAGAAAGGTATATCTAAGATGGTTAGGCAAAGACTTCAACTCTAAGATAGGTGGTTATCCCTAGATGATGGTGTAGGTGCTTCAGTTTTCACTAAGGGCTCTTCATTTTGTATCCAAACTATCTCCTCTTCTTCCTCAATAACTTTATGAGCTCCTTTCTTTTCTTCCTCATTCATGTATCTCTTTAATATTTTTACATAATTATCCACCACATCAATCTTCATAGAAGAACTTCCCTCAAGTGGATTTTTCTAACTTTTACTTATACTAAACTCTACTTGTTCAACACTAATATGAAGAACCAATGTTTCCATTATAAACATCAATCAAAGCTCTTCTAGTGTTTATAACAGGAATTCTAAGAATTAATGGACAACTCCTATCTTCCTAAAAATCTAGCAAAACAAAATCCAATAGAATAATAAACTTGTCTACCTTTACCAGAACATCATATATTATTCTAAATGAATTCTTTATTGATGGATCTACCAGCTATATGAGCATTGATATCAGCTTCGTGTCTTTAAGTCCCAATTTCCTAAAGATAAACAATGACATTAAGTTAATACTAGCGCCAAGATCACATAAAAACTTTGAACATTTGAGATTACTAATAACACAAGAGATAGTAATGCAGAGATGATTGAACTACAGTTCTCAATTAGAGAAACCATTTGGTTATCCCCCTAAGTCCTCTTGATGGTCAGGATGTCTTTGAGGAACTTGGATAATTTAGG
>JAOXYD010075094.1:0-12513 GCA_028565735.1 Pinacopodium congolense
ATAAAATTAAAAAATTAATTTATAAAATTAAAAAATTAATTTATAATTTTAAAAAATTATCCGAAACGGTACCGGTACAGTACCATTTTAAGGACAAATCCGGTACCGGTACCGGTACGGTATTCAAAACCTTGCTAATAAATGTGACTCTCTAGAAAATGCTTGAAACCTAGCATATAAGCTTACACTAAACATTACGTTGGGCCTATTAGTAGTTAAATGTAATAAACTACCAATCATACCTTGATATTATTTAACATCTACAAGTTTACCTTTTTTATCCTTGTTTAACTTGTTGGATATGCTCATAGGTATGCCTAAAGGTTTGACTTAGTCCATTCTAAAGAACTTGATTAGCTCTTTTGTATATTTGGCTTGATTGACGAATATTCCTTCCTTCATTTGTTTGATTTAAAGCATAAGGAAGAAGTTTAATTTTCTCATCATGCTTATTTCAAATTCTCTACATATACTTTGAAAATTCTTATCATAAAACCTCATTAATAACACCAAATATCATGTCATCCACATATATTTGAATAATTAAAATATCATCTTTGTCTTTATTAGTAAATAAAGTAAAAACTATTTTCTAGAAGGAAAGCACTTAACCTATTATATCATGCCCTAGGTTCTTGTTTTAAACTATATAATGCCTTAAAAAATTAAAAATGTACTCGGGTATATTTTAAAACTAAGGGGTTGCTTTACGAATACTTCTTCTTGAATAAATCCATTTAGTAAATCACTTTCTACATCCATTTGAAAAAGTTTGAAAGCTATGTCTAATGAAAATTCAAGTAAAAAAAATAATTGCTTCTAACATAGTTACGGGGGAAAATGTTTCATCATTATCTATACCTTCTTCTCAATTATACCCTTTTTGCTATTAACCTAGCCTTATTTCTCACTATGTTTCCTTGTTTATCTAATTTCTTTTTAAACACCAATTTTTCCCCTATACTAGGGTGATCTTTTGTCCTAGGTACTAAGGTACATATTTTATTTTCTTAAAGTTGGTTTAACTATTCATTTATAGCCAAAATCTAAAGTTCATCACCTAAGGCTTCTCCTACATTCTTAGGACATAAAAGGAAGATGAGAAAAATTCATAAAGTGAGATAAGATAATTATCCATTTTTAAACATCACCTAATATTTGATTTGATGGACAATCTTTTAGCAAGTCATCATCCTTCCTTTTCTCGCTTAGTCTAACAATTAGTTCTTGTGACATTGTTTGTCCGCCCTCCTTTTTCCTCTTCAAGAGCTATCTTTTTCAAACAAACTACATCATGATCTTTAAAATCTCTCTTTCTTTTAAACTAGTCCTATCAAATACTACATATAGATTCTTCAATAATATGGTTTCTTTTATTAAAAACTCTATATACTCTACTAGTTAAAGAATATCATATGAAAATACCTTCATTAGTTCTAGAGTTAAATTTTCCTAAGCTATCCTTAGTTTTTAAAACATAGCATTTGCACCCAAAAACATAAAATATCCAATTTTATGGGGTTTTATCCATTTTAAGGTTAATATATACCCTATTTATTATATGAAGTGACATGAAATTGCTTTGGTCTAAAAATACTTTAACAATCTATATTTTGTTAAATCATGGTCCTAACCTTTTCATATAAAGTTTTATTCTTTTTTTCCACTACATCATTTTGTTGGGGAGTCCTAGGGGTTTAAACCTAACCTTTTCCTATAAAGTTAAGTTCTTTTTTTCTACTACATCATTTTGTTGGTAAGTCCTTGGGGTTTAAAAGTTATGAGAAATGACATGATTATCACAAAAACTTTCAATCAAATTATTTTCAAATCCCATAGTATATTCACTTTCAATAAAAGCAATAGAAAAAACTTCATTTTGCATTTTTTAAGCAAAATTCACAAATATGCTAAGTATTCATCTTTACTACTATAAATCAAGACCTATGTAAATATATTTAAATCATCAAAAATTATAAATGCATGGGATTTACCACCTAAGCTAGAAACCTTAATAGGTCCAAACAAGTCTATATGAAGAAGTTCTAAAGGTCTAGAAATTATTACTAATTTCTTACTTTTAAAGGAACTCCTTACTTATTTTCTTATTTGGCATGCTCTAAAAATCCCAACTTTCCCAATTTTTATATTGGGAGCTCATTAACAAATTGCTTGGAGTTTAAGTTTGCCAAAAGTTTCATATTTTCATTTCTAAGCCTTCTATGTCAGATCTATACACATTCACTCATAGAAACCAAACACTTTATTTTAAGGTTAGATACATCATATAAATTGACAATATAGATATTTCCTTCTCTTTTTCCTAAGAATGCAATACTCTTATTAATTATTCTTAAAACTACATATGTATTTCCTTCAAAGCTTACTTTATAGTCTTTATCACACAATTAACTAATGTTTAGTAGTTTATGCTTTAGACAATCAACTAAAAGAACATTATCAATCAAAGGGTTGTTTCCTTTTCTAACATTTCTAGAAATGTAACAAATCCACCATCCTTGATTTTGAATAAGATGAATTGTGAGTAGTCACTCATTATATGTCTTGAATATTCACTATCCATATATCATTTATTCCTCTTCTTAGTGACCTCATAATGCACTTTGAATTACATATTTTCCACTTATTCTTTTCTTTCATATTCACTTATCATCATTCAACTTTCAATGCCTCCTTTTTCCTTATTTTCCTTCTTCTTAATTTCTTTAAGGAGCAGGCATTGTGATCATTTATGACCTACATACTTGCATTAAAAACTTATAAAGTTAGCTAATTTATTCTTAGAATTAGACTTACCTTTCCTTGAGTTTCTTCTTCATGTGGATATCTTCCTCTTTAGTAATTTATCAAAGCTTTTCACTAGTTGAGATATATCCTCATCCTTGTTTCCACCTATGGAAGCCTCATCATCATAATGCATCTTCCTTAACACTTTGAAATCCATGATCTTTTTCTTTTGCTTGTTCTTCTCATCCTGCATCTACTGTAGTCGCATCTCATAAGTTATGAGGGATCTAATTAGCTCATCAAGGGGAAGGATGTTTAGGTCCTTATTGAATGGCCGTCACCTTAGCCTTCTATGTCTTTAGAAGTGTTCTAACAATCTCCCTTACAAGTTTAACGTTAGAATTGATCTTACCTAGATGTTTTAAAGCATTAATAATATTAATAAACATTATATACATAGAAGAAATAGATTCATCATGTAACATGTGAAAAAGCTCATATTGATGGGTTAGCATATTAACTTTACTCACCTTAACTTTATTTGTCCCCTCATGAGTCACATCTAAAGTATGCCATATTTCATAAGCCATTTCACATATAAATATTTACTTAAGCCATAATATAGTATATGTATAGCCTTATTGTTTAGGGACATCATTTTTTTCATCATTACTATCCTATTCATCCTCAATTTTAGATATTTTTTTGTTTCTTATAATTTTTAAAAACATAAGAGTTTCTTATGACACTATTTTCCATAGTATAACACTATCGATCACAAGGAAGCATCTCATACTAGTCTTATAATAAAGATAGTCATTTTTATCAAAATAAGGAACTCTACTTTTGTTTTAGCCTTATAATTGTTGGAGGGGACAAAGGTGTTCATGTGTACTACATCTTTTTCCACTAATTTGTTATTAAATTGTATGAGTCCTAAGCTCTAATACCACTTATTGGGCTTAATTGGCACCTAAAAATGGAGGTTAATTATGTTTTTTGAAATTTCTAAGTTAATGAACCCTAAATTCATAATGCCCTCTAATCAAATGTAAAAGCTTAACAATAATCTCAACAAACAATATAAACAATATGAAACGATAAGCAATAATATTAAACCTAAAAGTAAAAGTGTAAAATTAAGAATTTGCAAATCAATTTTTATACTGGTTCGATATCAACCTCTATACCTTAACCTACTTCCCAACACCTTTTTTTGTAGTTCACTATCTCAAAAGATCAAAAGTGCAACTTGGTGATCCCCTTTTTAAAAGCTTTAAGATAACATTCACAATTTAATAATTCTCAAGATCATAATCACTCAAAGTAAATTTGAAAAGTGTTTCACTTAGATCACAAATTGTTTAAGAGGGGATCACTAATCACTTAAATTTATGCTAAAATTCAAATTTACAAAACTTCCCCAAACTTACAAAAAGAACTCAATCACACTTCATAAAACACACTCTCAAAATGCTTTAATTCACATTTAGATGTGTTTCACATTTCTTGGATGTTTCACATGCTCCCCAATACAAGTATTTATAGTGAAAAATTATCCCATTAGCCATTTATGACTGTTAGGAAACATTAAAATTATTAAACTCATTTTTTATTAGTTTTTCTTGTTAGTGCGTGATTCTTTCCATAATCGGTTAACTAATACCCTGCATCGATTGACTAGTGATTGGTCGACTGATACATTATATTGGTTGACTAGTTAGATTGAAAACAACATATTGATCAACTAAAGAAATCCTATGGTCAACTAATCCCTGTATAAACTAGTTTTTCACATTTTCTTACACTTTCAAACCAATCCAAAACACTTTCAAGTACTTCAAAACATCGTTTTAACTCATACACACAATAAAAACTTTCCCAAAAATATTTTTACTCATCAAAAAGATTATTTTAAAACTTTATCCATAAAATTTTCTCTTGATTATGCAACCTATATACATAATCAAAACATGAATGCAAGTATGCATAAATGAACTAAAATCAATAATAAAATAATGTAAAAATTACATAACAAATTAAAATATTTGAACTATACAAACTCCAAATTAGTCTTCAAATTTAAGTCCTCTTCAATTTTTGATCATAAGCTCTACTTAAGCCTTAAACATAATAAAAAAAATTAGTACTAAGATAATTTTGTCATCATTAAAACAAGGTGGAATGTCCTTTCGTTCAACATAATCCTTACACCATTTTAGCTCTATACATCCTAGGAAAAATATTTAGGATCACTAAGAAGGGAAATATTAGTAAGAAAACCTTATTGACATGAAACAAAAAGAGAATTAAAAAAAAGGCATGGTTAGGATAAATAGTACTTAAAGAAATTACATTGGATGTGGGTTATGATGGCTCGTCTACTTCAAGGATTTGATACACATAATCATTAAGATGGCAGGGAATGTGATAGGTTCTTTGGGGTCATGTGTGTTAATGGAAGAATTTTATGTAGAAGAGGCTTGAGATGAAGACATAACCTCATGGTTTGAATTAAGAGACATAGGATAAGACAAGGGAGCACATTATCAAAAATGGGTAGAGGAACAATATCATATATTTCTTCTTTAGGATCATATAAATGAAAAATAAATTAGTTTTCATAAAAAAAAAAGGGCATCTCCTAATGTAAAACTTTTGTGTGATTCCATGTCATAAAATCTATATTCCTTTTGCCTTATAGGATAACCAATGAAAACATAAGGCTTAGAATAGGGTAAAAGCTTATCCTTTGATTGATTTTTATAAACTATATAGCACAAACAATTAAATATAAGTGAGAATATGATGATGTCTTTGAAAATAACACCACAAGTAGATGGAGTTTTATGTTGTCTCCAAATATCATAATGAACCAAATCAAAAGGAATAATAAGATGTATTATTACTTAAAGGAAACAAAGTTTAGTTTATTTGGCTCGATAACATACATTACAACATTTTATATAAATTTTTAAAGTAAGAATAGATAATTCATGAATCAATAATAATATATCAAATGAGGGATGATCTAACTGCTTATACCATAAGGAATGTTGAATTAAAGGAGCTTCCAATCTTTGTTTTGATGATAAAAAAACATATACTCTACTACTTGTTTAAGTATTTGATAAAAGATCAAAAGATAGGTTACATGATGATGAAAGACTAGACTTGTTATCTTCATTAAACATATTTAAGTATCACTTGAAGTTTAGATATTCTATGGGCTTAATTTTTTCATTCATATATTTCATATGTTTTTTTAATATTTTCACAAATTTTTTATTAGCACTTGAATCAATACAACAATTGAAAAAATTTTGTAATTATGTTTTTAAAATTATTTTAAATTAAGTTAGATGTTAGGAAAGTTTTAGAAATGTTTGAAAACGTTTTTGATCTTGTTTTGCAATTTTATTTTAGGAGATCAATGGTGTTATACAATGACGTCGTTGATCCTAAATGAAACTACCATTTAAGTTTCTAAGTTATACAAAGTTTCCTTTTTCATTTCGTTCCAAAAATAAAACCCTACCAACAACTAGTTAAGTTAGTATATATTATTATTAGACGTAAAACCCTAGAACTAACATATTTTAACCATCTAAAAACAAAAGAAAAACTTGTTTGAAGTGGTTTTTCTACAACAATCTCGTAACCTTCATAAAAAGGAGTCAAATCTTATGCTATTAACATTCAATCTATTTTATATTTGCTTAAATCATGGTCTTTATGATTTTAAACCCTTGTTATGATTTTCTATTATCATATCAAAGGGTTTGATTTGTGTATTAGCTTTTAATTATTGGTTTTGTTCAAGATTTTTATATTGAATTTGTTTATAAACTCAATTGCTTCAATTTTCCTTATATATCTTATGCTTACCATTTTTTATACATTCCAGACTCGTTATTGTGTCTTAAATTTATTTTTCCTTGATTCCTTAATGTCTTATGAGTGTTCTAAATCAATATTTTTCATTAATTACGTTTCTAGATTAATTTTTTTATTTTTATAAGATAACATGCTCAAATTTTTCAATAGTTGGGACTATCATCTATTTAATCCAGTTTCTTGACTTTCAAGTTGAGTTTTTATGTGATTATTTGATTGTTTTGTGTTTTTTTTTAGTCCCTAAAAAGTGCCTAAACATTTTTCTTGGTTTTATTATACTCTTAGTTGATTATTTTTCCATAAAAAAAATTAAGAACACTAAGCTATGCAAATTTTCAAAAAAAATTTCATATATCTTCATATTTAGTGTTTTAAATATGATTTTTGAGCTGTTAAATCATTATATTCAGTTTTTTTAAGGTTTACAAAGGGTCATTATACATTGATTTCATTGTTACACACTAAGAAGCCTTTAATTTATTACGTTTAAGTGAAACATTTTTATAAGTGTGTTTTTTTTCTCTTTTATAAGGTTAAATTAAATAGGTTGCTCTTTGTCTTTTAAAAAGAATTTTAGGTTGCTCTTCATCTTTTGGTGTAAAGAATATTGTGTATAGGCTACTCTTTGCCTTGAAAAAAATGGTATAAGGTTGCTCTTCATCTTTACCAATAAAGATTGTATTTGTAAGGGTTGCTCTTCACTTATTAAAGAAGATTTGTAAATTGCTACATTGGTAATAGTGCAAAATCCAACATCGTTGTGCTAAGAGTAGACTAGGAAACGTTAATGTTGCCAAATAGGTAAAAATCCTTGTATCTTTTCTCTTCCTTAAACTCCTAATTGTGTTATGGAATGTATATTTGATTTAATGACACTTAAATAGCTAGACATTTGTATCAGTGTAAATATAAAGATTGGTACTTTTGTCTTTGATCTATTCTTATCCTATAGTTGATTGAGAGATTAAGTTTTAAGGACATCTATATTTGGATAGATTATCTATATACACATTATTGATAATTAAATTATTATTTTATACTTGTATGGTGTTACTTTGATTCCACATTACACTTGGTTGTTTTTGGCTTAAAAACCTCCTTTCGGTTTTGAATTTTTTTAAAATTATTTTAAATTTTAAATTAGGTTCAAATATTTAGAACACTCAATTCACCCCCCCTCCCAAGTGCTTTTAAGACTAACAATTAGTTAGAGCTAGGCTCACCTTAGTCTAGTTAATTTCAAACAAAATTGTGAGAAAAAGACCTAGCATGACACATTTTATAGGTTCATCTAGTCAAGATGGGAAAAACATTAGTAGAGCAACTTTCTTTGATATGAATGATTATCTTTATTAGAAAATTAAGATGAAATTTTTTCTTATTACTGAAAATGTTAAGATATGGGACATTGTTAGTCAAAGGTCATATGTGCCCACTAAATTTGAAAATAGTTAAAGGGAGCCTAACGTAAAGGAAGAGTAGACGTTAGATGATGGGAGATCAATTTCACTAAATAGTAAAGCTATGTTTTTTTTGTGCATTAAGTAGAAATGAGTTCAATAGAATCTCTGTGTGAGAAACTACCCATAACATTTCACATACATTTGAAATCACACATGAGGGAATAAATTAGGTAAAGGAGAGTAAAGTTTCACTACTAACATATCAATATGAATTGTTTCCATGCGTCATGATGAATATATTTATGATATATATATATATACTAGATTCATTGATATTATTAATGATTTGAAAGGATTTGGAAAGTCCTGCATAGCGTTGAGCTTGTGAGAAAGATTTTAAGGTCTTTGCCGAAGGAATGGGAAGCAAAAGTGATGACTGTTAAATAAGCCAAAGATATAAATGTGTTACCATTGAAGGAGTCGATTAGTTCACTTCTTACACATGAAATGATATCACAATAAGATTCAAGAATTTTCTAAAGAAGAAGTGTCACTCTAAAAGGAACGTTTAAGGTAACAGTGAATTTAAAAGAAAGTTTTCCGCTAATATAAATTGCTTTGAATGTAAGAAACCATGTCACTTAAAGAGTCAATGCCCACTCCTTAAAGAAAATGAGAAAGAAAAAAAGAATAACAAGAAGGAAAAGAAGGAAAAGAAGAACAAGAAGGAGAAAAATATGAGGAAAGCACTAAAAGTATTTTAGGAATCATCAAGCAAGTTCAAGGATGAAAAATCAAAAAATGAGATTGCAAAATTTTGCTTGATGGCTTTGGATAATAAGGTGCATTCTTCATCAAACTCTTGTGACAGTGATTTTTGTGACTATGAGTTAAGCCATGATAAATTTGTTAAATGTTTGTATTGTGTGAACTTGAAAAGGAAGAAGCTAACATCAAAATATAAGGAATGTATAAACTTGATTAATGATCTTATATTAGAGAATGATAGGCTTAGAAGTTATTTGCATGAATTGGAAGCCA
Organism: Pinacopodium congolense; assembly: GCA_028565735.1. Classification (NCBI taxonomy): domain Eukaryota; kingdom Viridiplantae; phylum Streptophyta; class Magnoliopsida; order Malpighiales; family Erythroxylaceae; genus Pinacopodium; species Pinacopodium congolense. Next base: position 9,090 of record JAOXYD010075094.1, read on the forward strand.
AAAATGTGTATATTGATGGTGATAGAAAGAAAGAATTGCATAAAAATGAATCCTTAAAGGATAAGGTAATACCTTTAAAGGAATCATTAGAAAATTTCACCAAGGAAAAGGAAAAATTAAATATTATTATTAGAGGTCAAAAAGCTTGAAATGATAGAAGTTAATTAGATTTCATTCATGGTAGTTAAAATTCTAGTGCTAAGACTACTTTTGTTAAGGGTAAGAAATAGATGAAAAGGAAAACCTAGGTCATCTTTGAAGCATGGTGCATCCACGTCTAAATCTCAACCTAGGAAAGATAATTATGAATTTATATACTCTTTAAGGCTAGTATCTAGAGTAAATATGCATTTTTCTAGGGATAGGTTTAACTACTTTGAAAATGTAAAGATTGAAACAATGCATATAGATCATATAGAAGCAAGTTTCAGACAACACCTATTCATGCATAAAAAAATGCACTTTTCATCATATAGAAAAGTCCTCATGAATATTTTAGACCAAGGAACACATCATATACATATTCTAGGCCTAGATCATATTAAAGAAGATCATCTAATGCTGTTGCATATAAATTTGCATAGAGAAACAATTTTTGACGACAATTACATTCTTATGATGTTACATATGTTTATGATCATTGTGATAAATTTGGAAATTTAGAAATATTTCTTTTTAAAAAAATTTCAATATCTTCTATTTCCCCAAAAGATATAGAAAGTATTAAGGTAACTAATCTCTAAGGACCCAAATTGATATGGGTACCAAAGATACGTTGAATTTTATTTTATAAGTCCGTGAATATCAATCAACTGTATCTCAAAGTGCAAAAGAAGAAAATCACCGAGGCATATTATTAAAACAAGGAAAGGAAAAGAAGTTATAGTTGGTGATATAGCTAAAAAGGCAAGTACTCCTTTAACTTGATAGCTGAATGAGCTTGAATGACGTTTATATGATTCATGTTTTGGAATGATAGTTGATGACTTAGATGTTTTAAAGTTATGGTAAATTATAAGATATCTTAAGAACTTTCTGTGGAATGATAGAATAAATATATATCACTATATTGATTATGCTTTGGATATTATGAATGATGGATGATTTATTTAATGCAATGTATTGGGTATGCATATTTAGTGTCTTTTAACAACTTGGATGATTCTTGATTGTTTTAATTGTTTCATAGTTGATTTTATTTTCCTACATGACTAGAAAAATTGCATGATTCAAAAAAACATAAATTATGAAAGTATTCTTTGATAAATCTTCTTAATATGCCATTGATTGATAATTGATTAATTTAAATGATTTTTATTGTTTAAGTGGGTTATTGATGATTTTTCAATCATTAATAAAAGGGTCTATATTATTTTTTAGAATAATTTTAGTGATGTGTTGTTTCTTTTTCTTAATTATATCTTGTTAATTATTCTTGCTATGCTAGTGATTGTTAATGTTCATATAGGTTTATCTAGAGATATGGAGAAATTAGAACTAGAAGAATAACTTAAGAAAACCTTAGATAATCAATCTACACACAATGATCCATTACTTAAATTAAGCTAGGATGAAAGAAGAGATGATAGTTTACCTAGAGAGTGGAGGTATAAAAAAGACCATCCCTCTAACTAAAGTATAGGTGAAGTTGGAAGAGCAGTGGCAACAAAATGATCTTTTAAAGATTTATCGCACATAATGTTTATCTCAAATATAGAGACTAAAACCATAGATAAAGCCTTAAGTAATGAAAGCTAGATGTTAGATATGAAAGAAGAGTTGAATCAATTTGAGATAAACAAAATTTGGAAATTAGTACCTAGCCTAAGTGATTATCAAATTATTGGTACTAAATAGGTGTTTAGGAACAAACTTGATGAATCATGAAATATCATGAGAAATAAAGCTTGATTGGCAACTAAGAGTTACAGTAAAGAAGAAGGAATAGACTATGAGGAGACTTATACACCTGCACCTAGATTGGAGGCTATTAGACTATTTTTAGCATTTGCATCCTACACGAGCTTTAAGTTATATCAAATGGATTATAAGAGTGCATTTGTTAATGGCTTTATACAAGAGGAAGTACATGTAGAAAAACCACAACATCTTAAGATTTATGATAAATCAAACCATGTTTAGAAGTTTTGAAAGCTTTATATGGTTTAAAGCAAACTCCTAGCCTTATATGATTTAAAACAAGCTCCTAAAGTATGGTATGAGAGATTAAATGAATTTTTATTACAAAATAGTTTTACAGAGGGTAAAGTAAACACCACCCTTTTATTAAGAAAGAAAATAACTACATCCTAATTGTGCAAGTGTATGTGAATGATATTATATGTGGAGCCACAAATGAGAGGATGTGTAAGGAGTTTCCTGGGTGTATGAGTCAAGAATTTGAGATGAGTATGATGGAAGAGTTAAATTTCTTTCTTGACTTGCAAATAAGGCAAATGAAGGATGGTATCTTTATTAATCAAGCTAAATATAATAAGGAATTCATAAAAAAGATTTGATATGGATCAAGAAAACCTTTAGGACACTTATGAGTGTAACCATAAGTTGAATAAGGAAAAGGAAGGAAAACTTATAGATTCTAAGTTATATAGAGGGATGATAGGTAGTTTTTATACCTTATAGCTAGTAGACCTAACATTATGTTTCATTTCTATTTGTGTGCTAGGTTTTGGTCAAGTCCTAGAGTCTCACCTTTGAGCTATTTACAAGGATTTTGAGATGATTACTTGGCACTTCATCTTTAAGTTCATGGTACCTTAAGCATGTTTTTTTGGACCTAGTTAGATATTCTGATGTGGATTATGCCAATAGTATTTTAGATAGAAAGAGTACAATTAGGACATGTCAATTTTTAAGAAATGCCTTAATGTTTTGGTTTAGTGAAAAGAAATTTGTTGTAGCTTTATCAATCACTAAAGAGGTATATGAGCGGCCAGTATTATATGCAAATACTTTGCCTTAGAAAACAACTTAGGGATTATGGCATGGAGTTTATTAGGATACGCATTAGGTGTGATAATACTAGTTTTATTTGCCTTACCAAAATTTTGATCCAATATTCAAGGCCTAAACACATTGAGAATGTATACCATTTTATAAGGGATCATGTTCAAAAATGGAGATATAAAGTTAGAGTTTATAGCAATACAACATCAATTAGTAGATATTTTCACCAAACCCATGAGTCAGGATAGGCTTTTCATAACTGGGCAAAAGTTAGGTACAACTAAAGGTAGGTCTATTTGAACTTTATAAATTTATGCAAATTTATTCTACCTTACTTTGTTTTTATGCTCTTACAAATGATATCTTATGCATTTTATTCCTCACTTCTGCCTTTTTCTATTTACAATTGGTATATTTCATATTATGTTTTATGATATTGGAGAAGGATGAGTGATAT